>WNGS01163882.1:23840-37570 GCA_020271785.1 Procambarus virginalis
GGAGCCATCATACAGTTACATCTTGTGAACAGCTCCTCCCTCCCTGGTTGACCCCTTTAGTATCTTTTTTTTCCTCTGCTGAGATATGACTACACCGAAGCCCTGACATGAGACTATTACAGAGTTATATATCATCAGCATACCCAGTAGTGTGTATCATTATATCATCATGTATGATGATACATGATACAAGAGGTTAAATTGATCGATCGAACGATCTAAATTGGGTACTGAAATATGGTCAAAAGATTGGCGGATGCCGTTTAATACTGACAAATGTAAGGTTTAAAGGATAGGTAATGACAATAGATCGAGTTACAAGATATAAGCGAGATGCATGCATGGTGCTGAGATTGTGAAGTCGAATTATGAAAGGGATCTGGGAGTTTGATCAGTTAGAATTTAAAAAAAAAAATCAATGAATAAATGTTTGTAATAAGGCAAACAGAACACTGGGATTTATGTATTGAAACATTAGTAATAATTAAGATATCGGTCATTGTTCTTCAGATATATCTTGCTCTGGTAGGTTCCATTTAGATATATATGCACTTCACTTTTGGTCACAGATATCCACAACATGGATTTAAATATACTAGAATGCGTCCAGCGGAGGATAACAAAGTTAACACCCCAAAGTAGAAACCTGTCATATGAAGAAAGATTGTCAAAGCTTAAATTACTTCTCAAGAAAGACAAAGAATTATAGCTAGGTGACATATGTGGTTTATGTTTTTGTTGATTTGTTTCTATATTTTCATAAATAAGCATGCTTACTGTCTTATTCCAAGTTTTACGACAATTTTACAAGGTTTAAAATATAAAGCTCAATATATTTCAGCTTTTTTATACAGGAATTATACGTTAATATAACATTATAATAACGTAACGATGTCGTGTAAATAACATTATATTGACGACATATAAATGTTATATTTATGTTATAAGAACGTAAATTGGATAGGTTTACATAGAGTAAACAAAAAAAAACGAAATGTTGACTGAAAATTGTTTATTTTTATATAAAGCATGAAAACATTATATTCCATAGCATTTACTATTATTTTTAAATTTTTACATAAATCTTAAAAACTGTGTCTCAAGAATACATGTTTTTAGTTATATCTAGTGGTTTTAAGAACGTCAGAAATACGTATTTATGTCAAATGTTAGAGTATTACCTTTGTGGCACCATTTAAAAAACGTTCACAAACGTTCTGTGTTTGCTGGGTATAGTCCAGTGCATGACCTCGGATTCCATAATGATGGAGTTTACGTTAGAGGTAATTGTGATTAACAGTATCAAAGGCCTTTCTCTGGTCAATGAAGAGTCCAATCGGAAACTCATTTTTGTCAAGGGCTGAGTAAATTATATCTAGGAGACTAATAATTGCATCGTTGGTACTCTTTTGGGAGCGGAAGCCAAACTGACAGGGGCTAAGAATGTCGAATTTTACGAGATAGGAGTAGAGCTGTTTGTAGATAATTTTTCAAATATTTTTGATAGTATGGGTAGGTTTGATATTGGTCTATAATTGTTTATGTCTGCTGGATTACCTCCTTTCTGAACTGGCGTTACTCTTGTTTTTTTTAAGGATATCAGGGAAGGTATGACACTCAAGGGATTTGTAGAACAACAATGCTATAGGTGCCGCAAGGGCATGAGAGGCGCTCTTGTATACAATGAATGGGATTTCACTGATGTTCCCAGCTTTGGTTTTTAGTGAGTGTATGATGGACACAACATCTGTCGGGCTGACTGGTGAAACGAGAAGAGAGTTTGGATAGCTGCCTGAGAGATATGTGTCTGAGTCTGTGGGATTTTACTGGCAAGTTAGCACCAACCGATGAAAAGAAGCTATTAAATTCATTCGCCATTTCTAAATCAGATGACAGTGTAAAGCCATCCTTACAGAGTGTTATCTGGTTGAGGGAGTGTTGTTTAGTTCCTAGGATATTAGAGATGGTATTCCACGTGCTTTTCATGTTGCCTTTTGCTTCTTTGAATCTAGTCTCATAATATGAAAGTTTAGCTTTTCTTATGATACTGGTAAGCACTGCTGAGTACCTTTTAACTACTTCCTTTGTAACTAGGCCAATCCTAAATTTCTTTTCATATTCATGTTTTTGTTGATTTTTAATTATGCCACTTGTGAGCCACGGGTTATTTTTCTTTTATCAGTTACTTGTTTGGTAAGGAGGGGACAGTGAGTGTTGTAGAGGCTTAAAGTTTTGGAGAGAAAGAGGTTAGTTAATGAGTTTATATCCTGTGTATTATTAAATTCAGATTCCCAGTTAATTTGTGAAGTGCATTAGAGAGATTGCCTAAAGCTGATTCACTGTGTAGCCTGAATGAGAGTTTCTTGTTTCTGGTGGTGTTGTGTCCATGTTTGCTATGAGGAAGGTAGGATAGTGGTCAGTTGTTCTGTCATAGATTACCCAGATGTAAGGGGAGCTGTTATATTAGTCCATAAGTGATCCAGGTAGTGGCAGATGTTTGAGTGACTCGGGTGGGCTTGGTGATTGTGGGGATTAGCATACAGGAGTGCATGCTGTTACGGAATAGTCAACTTGAGGGTTGTTTTGAAGACCCAGGTCAATATTGAAATCACCTCCCAGAATGATGTGATTTTTGTTGAGATTGTTATTTATGATAAGATTCCTTACGTTGTCTGAGAATGAAGCTATGTTGGTATTAGGAAATCTATAGATGGCACCGATAGTCAGGGAGGATTTAAGGGATTTACTGGAGAACTTGGCAAAGGTGTATTCACAATAGTCGTCTCTATCACTAATGACACTATTGCAGAGGAAGGTATCTTTGTAATATATTGCTGTGCCACCTTTTTTTTATTAGGCCTGCAGTTACGAATGGCTTTATAACCAGCTAAATTGAAGAGTTGGGTCTAGTCACTACTTAGCCAAGTTTCTGTTAATATGAATGATAATTTAGTACCTAGTGCTGTGAGTAGTGCATTTATATCATCAAATGTTTACCAAGTGACCTGACATTTTGGTTGTAAACTGATCAGCAGGTGCTATTTAGGAGTTTTTTTTTGCAAGATTTCCTGTGTAATACCTGCAATAATGATGATCAATGTGCTGATTTGTGTGGATATGGGAAATATGATTTCGATCTTCTGATTTAATGTAAAGATTTAAAGATTTTCTAAATCTTAAAAAAAATTGTAAATCTTAAAATTTTCTCTTAAAAATCTTAAAATATTAATCTTAATTTCTTTAATCTTAATAATCTTTAATCTTAATTAAAATCTTAATCTTATTTCTCTTAATTCTTAAATTTTTTTAAAATTAAAATTTAAAATGTTCTAAAATCTAAATCTGATCTTCTAAAGATTTAATGTAAATATAATCTCTCAAATTTTAAATAATTTAAAGAAAAATAGTACAACATTTAGGGGTTTAAAGTTCATGCTCTGTGATGATATGAAACACTACTTATACTACTAAGAATTATACCACTGTATTTAATGTAGTAGTGCCTGTAAATTTTTGTATATATGATTTATATTGAATTTTATTAAATAAAGATTAAAAAAAAATCGAGGAAACGCTAACAAAAATGTTGGAACAATTTGAGTGGCGGGTAAAGCGATGGTCTGACTTCATGCAGGTTGGCGTTCAATCCCCGACTGTTCACAAGTGGTTGAGGATCAGTTCCTTCCCCCCCCCCGTTCCATCCCAAATCCTTATCCTGACGCCCTCTGGTTATGCACCATTCCTTCCCCCCGTCCCATCCCTAATCCTCATCCTGACCCCTTCCCACTGGTTAGGCACCATTCCTTCTCACTGTCCCATCCCTAATTCTTATCCTGACCCCTTCCCAGTGGATAGGCACCATTCCTTCCCCCCGTCTCATCCCCAATCCTTATCCTGACCCCTTCCCAGTGGTTGGGCACCATTCCTTCCTCGTCCCATCCCTAATTCTTATCCTTACCCCCCTTTCCAGTGGTTGGCACCATTTCTTCTCCCTGTCCTATCCCTAATCCTTATCCTGACCCTTTCCCAGTGGTTGGGCACCATTCCTTCCCCCGTACAATCCCAAATCCTTATCCCTGACTCCTTCCCAGTGTTGGGCACCATTCCTTCCCACTATCCCTCCTTAATTTTAATCCTGACCTCTTCCGAATGGTTGGCAGTATTCCTTTACCCCCCGTCCTATCCCAATCCTATCCTGACCCATTCCAAGTTGTTGGGCACCATTCCTCCCCCCACGTCCCATCCCAAATTCTTATCATGACCCCTACCCGTGGTTGGGCACAATTCCTTCCCCCCGTCCCATCCCAAATCCTTATCCTAACCCATTCCAAGTGGTTGGGCACCATTTCTTTTCCCCGTCCCATCTCATCTCTCTCTCCCTCCCCCTCCCTCCTTTCCTCTCTCCCCGCTGTTCCTCTCTGACATTTTCCACCATTCCATCATAGCTGACCTGAGACAATGGGAGAGAACTTTCCTACCGGCTGGTAATGTCCCCGAAGTCACCTGGGTTTTGTTTCTATACTTCACAGCGTTCCTCTAACATCTCCAGAAATTTTAACACAAAACACACATAAAAACTCTCATGTCTGAGCGAAGGAAACTTATCGTTCACGCTCTTCCAAATACGATTTGTTATTTGTTTATGGATGAACATTTAGAGACAAATGTGAAAGGAATGAAACAATGTGTACTGTAGAGACTAAGTCGGAGAGTTAACAGTTGTGTTTACTGGCTGACAGTTGTGTTTACTGGCTGACAGTTGCTGGCTGACAGTTGTGTTTACTGGCTGACAGCTGTGTTTACTGGCTGACAGTTGTGTTTTACTGGCTGACAGTTATGTTTACTGGCTGACAGTTGTGTTTACTGGCTGACAGTTGTGTTTACTGGCTGACAGTTGTGTTTACTGGCTGACAGTTGTGTTTACTGGCTGACAGTTGTGTTTACTGGCTGACAGCTGTGTTTACTGGCTGACAGTTGTGTTTACTGGCTGACAGTTGTGTTTACTGGCTGACAGTTGTGTTTACTGGCTGACAGCTGTGTTTACTGGCTGACAGTTGTGTTTACTGGCTGACAGTTGTGTTTACTGGCTGACAGTTGTGTTTACTGGCTGACAGCTGTGTTTACTGGCTGACAGCTGTGTTTACTGGCTGACAGCTGTGTTTACTGGCTGACAGCTGTGTTTACTGGCTGACAGTTGTGTTTACTGGCTGACAGCTGTGTTTACTGGCTGACAGCTGTGTTTACTGGCTGACAGTTGTGTTTACTGGCTGACAGCTGTGTTTACTGGCTGACAGCTGTGTTTACTGGCTGACAGCTGTGTTTACTGGCTGACAGCTGTGTTTACTGGCTGACAGCTGTGTTTACTGGCTGACAGCTGTGTTTACTGGCTGACAGCTGTGTTTACTGGCTGACAGCTGTGTTTACTGGCTGACAGCTGTGTTTACTGGCTGACAGCTGTGTTTACTGGCTGACAGCTGTGTTTACTGGCTGACAGTTGTATTTTCTGGCTGACAGTTGTGTTTACTGGCTGACAGTTGTGTTTACTGGCTGACAGTTGTGTTTACTGGCTGACATTTGTGTTTACTGGCTGTTGGGTATCTGGGGCTTTACTCATATATTGAATTATTTAATAATGATAATTAACATAAATCGAAGAACCACCCACTTTTGCTAAAAGAGGGAAAACAAATAAAGATGATTATATTTGACACTATAGAACCAGTGCCTATGAATGGTAATTGATTTAACAATCACTTAAAGACAATGAATAGACTGTATTATTAATTGATTAAAGTTAAAGCCTTAATATCAACATTTGGGGTTATTTCTAAAGTTCGTATATATCTAGGAACCAGTGTGGTTCGTCACTAGTTCATTAAAAGGTTAGTAACATGGCAAAACTGAACTAGAACGTAAATTCAAAATATGACATATTAATAATTAATGTATTATTAAATATTATTTATTATTTCTTAAGATTATAAATCTTATGAAATAATAAATGTAGATTCATTAAACACCGAGTGATAAATTCTTGCGTTAGATTATTCCTCTTAACTATCCTATATATGAGTTTATGTATAGAACTACTAATAAATTCAAATTTCTACGAAAACATACGTCTTAGCTGTAGACGACTTCATTAAGTTCGTTTCGTTACTCGTCCACGTGATCACAAGATCCCAATAAGGAAGAAACCAGTAGTGAACATCGTAGGTGAAGAGAGACATTTGTTACATCCTCGCCCACACGCTGCACTTATGGAAATTTGAGTAGCATTTGATTAGGCTATGAATTATTTCAATATTCATTGAAATTGAAATAAAAAGAGAAAAATCAACTAACATTGTAGTATAGGTCTTCTTGTAATATAACGACACACTACCCACAAATACACGATCTTGAATGATGCATCAAACCAGAAAAGTATACTTAACGTGAGCGTGCGAGAACACTAAGGTCTGCCGGTATCACGTCTGTCAGTCCCTGGCGTCCACTGCTGTGTACGCGTAATTACGGGTCGTGACTATAATTGTAGACGCGTTATTAACAGTTGACCACTGTAGACCACGAGATGGTATTGAATGGCGGCCGTCTGTGGAGCTACCAGGCGACTAATGCTGTGCGACTCTCAGCCACGCCACACCTCACTTCTCGTCTGTGATAATATGGCGTCTCCCCGCTAGCGTCTCCCTCAACCCCTCTCGCATTCGCAATAGAATTTGGTAAGGACGGAGAATTCTTCTCCGTGTAATTACTTACGTATGCGTTAAAGAGAATAGGGTTGCAATTGTAGGGAATTTAATATTGTTTATATTCTCGTTAGATGGTGTTGATTAAGCACAGTGTCCTTATTAGAGAAATGGAGAAAATTTCCATGGCATTCGTATATAACAGATAAAACTGTTATTTAGTAATATTTTTAATTAATAACTCTCGTATTGGATCATTAGTGGTTATATTATCAGTAATTAATTATTATACAGAATACTGATAAAAGTAGAGAACCTTATTCAATTCTCTAACAAATTGTAAAATATGTCTTGCTAGACAATATCTGACGCAATCCTGCTCTCGATGTGGTGACAATTTCAGCAATGATGCACAGATAGAAATATTAATTTTATATTAGTACTACAGTTAGTAGGGTAATTGATACTGTAATAATATTCAACAGTAGTGTATTGTGAAACAATAGAGATGTATCAGTGTTGGAAATTTCCACACTGGCTGACAGTTGTTCTTTACTGACTGACAGCTGTGTTTACTGGCTGACAATTATGTTTACTGGCTGACAGCTGTGTTTACTGGCTGACAGCTGTTTTTCTGGCTGACAGTGTGGTTAGTTACTGGCTGACAGTGTGTGTTTACTGGCTGATAGTTGTGTTACTGGCTGACAGTTGTGTTTACTGGCTGACAGTTGTGTTTACTGGATGACAGTTCTTTACAGTTCGAAACGCAGGTGTGTGTGTACTCACCTATTGTGTCTGCAGGATCGAGTATTGACTCATGGATCCCGCCTTTCGAGCATCGGATGTATACAGCAATGACTATGGTCCTATTTCCCTATCATACCTAATTTTAAAATATGAATAGTATTTCCTTTCACAACCTGTTCCTTAACTGCATTCCATTTAACCACTACTCTCACACTAAAAGAAAACTTCCTAACATCTCTGTGACTCATCTGAGTTTCCAGCTTCCACACATGTCCCCTCGTTCTGTTACTATTCCGTGGAACATTTCGTCTATGTCCACTCTGTCAGTCCCCCTGAGCATTTATATTTTCCTATCATGTCCCCCTCTCCCTTCTTTTTTCTAGTGTCGTAAGGCATGGTTCCTTCAGGCGCTCCTCATACTCCATCCCTCATAACTCTGCGACGAGTCTCGTTGCAAACCTCTGAACCTTTTCCCGTTTCCTCATGTGCATCTTCAGATGTGGAACCCATGATGAGGCAACTTACTCTAAGACTGGCCTCACGTAGGCAGTGTAAAGCGCCCTAAATGTCTCCTTACTTAGGTTTCTGAATGATGTTCTAACTTTTGCCAGTGTAGAGTACGCTGCTGTCGTTATCCTATTTACATGTGCTTCAGGAGACAGATTAGGTGTTACGTCCACGCCCAGGTCTTTTTCTTGCGTCGTCACAGGTAGGCAGTTCCCCTTCATTGTGTACTGTTCTTTTGGTCTCCTATCACCTAGTCCCATTTCCATAACTTTACATTTGCTCATGTTGAACTCCAGTAGCGATTTCTCTGACCATCTCTGCAATCTGTTCAGAGCCTCTTGGAGGATCCTGCAATCCGCATCTGTCACAATTCTTCTCATCAACTTTGCGTCATCCGCGAACATCGACGCGGTGTGTGTGTGTACTCACCTATTTGTGCTTGCAAGGGTTGAGCTTTGGCTCTTTGGTCCCGCCTCTCAACTGTCAATCAACTGGTGTACAGATTCCTGAGCCTATTGGGCTCTATCATATCTACATTTGAAACTGTGTATGGAGTCAGCCTCCACCACAACCCTACTTAATGCATTCCATTTGTTAACTACCCTGACACTGAAAAAATTATTTCTAACGTCTCTGTGGCTCATCTGGGTACTAAGTTTCCACCTGTGTCCCCTTGTTCCTCTTCCACCCGCACTAAAGACTTTGTCTTTGTCCACCCTGTCAATTCCCCTGAGAATTTTGTTGGTGGTTATCATGTCTCCCCTTACTCTTCTCTTTTCCAGGTTGTGAGGTTCAGCTCCCTTAGCCTTTCCTCGTAACTCATTCCTCTCAGTTCCGGGATCAGTATGGTGGCATACCTCTGAATCTTCTCTAACTTCGTCTAGTGTTTAACTAGGTATGGACTCCAGGCTGGAGCTGCATACTCCAGAATTTGTCTTACATAAGTGGTATACAGGGTCCTGAACGATTCCTTACACAAGTTTCTAAAGTCAGTTCTTATATTGGCCAGTATGATGCCGCTGATGATATCCTTTTGATGTGGGCTATTGGAAATTTCCAACACTGACACACTACCATTGTATTATAATACATCATTATTGTTTACTAATTACAGTAGTTATTAATTCCACTAATGGTAGTGTTAACATAAATTAATATTTCTTTATCTGAGCGTATTGCTAATATTCTCACGACATCGAGAGGCAGGATTGCATCAGATAATGTCCATCTAAACATACTTATTCCCAATATGTTCGAGAATTTAATGTGGTTCTCTAATTTATCAGTATTCCGTGTAATAATTAACTACGGATAATATAACTCCTAATAATCGAAAACCGAGAGTTATTAACTGAGATTATTATCAATAACAGTTTTTTCCGTTACGTACGAATGCTATGGAGGAAATAAAATTTCTCTCCATTTCTCGATTGACACCATTTAACGAGAATATGATATTATTTAATTCCCTATAATTGCAACCCAGTTCTCATTAACGTATTACATCAGTAATTACACGGAAAAGAATTATCCATGATTATTTAATTCTGTTGTGAATGCATGAGACGAGATGAGGAAGGGAGACACAGAGACGCCATTCTCAGGGGAGTTTCGCCTTGTGCAGATGCCAACAATCACATCGTGCGTCCCGGGAGAGTCGAAATTTACATCAATTCTACGTTAGGCCCTTGCAGTTAATCGGCCTAGGAGCGTGCAATTGCTCCAGTAGCAATCTAGGATGGCTTCGGTGGACAACCAGCAGGTTAAGTGCCCTAGTATTATTTATATCTTGAGATCTTTCTATATGTCTTTTTACTGTGCACTGTCCATCGTTACCCACGCGACCTCCCTAAACATTAGTACGTCCATAAGGAATTTATTTTATTCCTTCTATGGCATAGTGAGGATACTAGATAGTAGGTGTAAACAATTAGTATATTCAGTTGAAATTTCAGCTTGTGTTGTAAGGGTCGTGGTTCTCATGTTGCCACGCCATGTTCGAGCTCACTTGTTGCAGCAAGTAGCAGACGACGCCATTGCACCTATACCTCTCCGTTCACTATTACAGCTAAGCAGCTGAACTCTTTTCTATTGTTTCTTTGATTGAGAAAATTCTAGAATTGATTATCAGTCGAAGACATTTAGTTTATTTGATTTGAGATATCTAACGTAATATGATAACCTCATAGAAGTCAAACAAGAATAATTTCTTGTTTAATCAACATATAATCTTCTTGCCATTAATCAATTTATCTAATGTTTATTTAAATATTATTTAGTAGAAATTACTAATTTTATTCGAGAAAGAACCAGCCTGGATGAAGCGTACTGGGAGTAGATTACTTCTGGTATTAACCCCCCATTTTGTGAAGGACGGAAAGTTTGTTCTCAAACACTAATATATTATACAGCCCATTGAAGTTTAAAGAAAAATCTTTAATAGTTTCTTATCCATAGGCACTGGTGTTTCAGTCCTTATCATTTAACTTTATCTGTTTCCCTTTTCAGTAAAAATAGGGTGGTCCTTCGATTAATTTAATTTAATCTATTAACTCAATCAATTAATAGAGAGTAAGCTTTCTTCCCAACACAAAAATATGGTCCTTATCGAACCGAATATATTACAATTAACACCATAATCAGAACTAATTACTGTGTGTAGTAATCTATGCTAACCACATTTTATTAATTGTGGCTACCAGCAGTGTACCACATAGATCAGCCTAATACACACCAATTTATTTGCTGCTTATACCTCATGTATAAAGTAGCACTAGTGGGATGCAGTCAGTTACCCACAACACTGAGACCTATACCTCACACTGAGGTAAGAATCTTCAGGTCACTAGGAGCAACAGCTCACAATTTCAATAATAACTCCACCCTAACACCAGTGTTAGAGTGGCATCACCATCTAACTATTATTTATCTAAGTGGTAATGACATCCATCCTATTCGACACCCAGCTGAGGTAATTAATCACCTTAAAACAATAATTTCCTCATTTAAACTTGTTAGCAGTTCAGTAGTGTTCACATTGGTGGAACCTCGCCAACTAAGCAATAATAATTGTTGGGGAGTGAGTCCAAAATATTACCAAGGAGCTGCCAAATATATAAACTTTCGGCTGAGGAAGAGAGTACGATTGGATGCCACTTACATTTAGTTGACAGCCAGACCATACAGGCAAAACCTGGCAAGAGATGGTGTACACCTGTCAGGTGAGTCTAGGTTACATGTAGTTGACAAGTTGGTCAACACAATCAACCACCATAAAAGGCTGTGGCTAGCAAGCCAAAATGAACTGTACATATTTGTATTTTTACCTGTGTGTGCAAGTGCACATTTATATAAACTATAAAATCTAAAAAAAAGAAAAACACAGCACAACTATATATACACTATTGCACCATAAATTAATCTATGTCAACCTTTATTAGGTAGGAATTTAGGCTGTGATTGTGCTGAGTTTTGCACAAATGCAGACTAAATAATTTAGTAGTTGCTTAGGTAGAAATTCTTTCAACTAGTCTTAGATTATTCAGTAGTGCATACATTATTCATTCTTGTGCTGATCCCTACCAAGGGTGGGATTCAAACTTTATAGTAACTCTGATTAGAGTATATACACATTAATTATTTTGTGTATCAATTATTTGTGTGTATGAATTTTGAGTGCTGCTGAATGATCACTATTACATCTAATGGTGATAATGAAGAGCTAGATGGAAGAAAGTTAATGGTGACATTCAAACACTCCTCAAAATCCTCAGCTACTTATTGTTAGGTAGGTACATTTAACCTCAAATGAGGAAGAATGTAATTTAGCCAGAATAATTTAGGCTAAATTCAATTTACTTGTCGACTAATGAGCAAGTACCCCAGCTCCATTGATAATACTTATAAAAGTCTTATGAAACTTGAACTTAAAGCTACTGTGGCTACACCTGAACAGTTGAGGAGAACCTATATTGGCCCTAAAGGTCATTTAACCAGACTGATTAATAAGTCTGATACTTTGTCTAAAGCAACTCCCATTGATTACTATCTACTAGAAACATCATTGAGAGTAGCTGATCTCAATTTGATCAAGTCAGATCTACAATCCAGTCTTATCTCGACCTACTGAATGCAACTGAAACTGATCCTGATGAAATAGATCAAATTCAAGCAGAAATTCCCAGTATGAAGATGAGACTCAAGATAAACTTAATGTACTATCCAATATAGTAAAACAACATAAATCCAATGCAAATAATACTATGTCTCAATCCAGTAATCAATTACTTGAGGTTCGTCTGCCTACTTTAGACTTACCTACATTTGCACGGCTGGATGAAGAAAATTGGGACACATTTTGGACTTCATTTGAAGTGCATATGCATAACAGGTCTTATCTTGTCAGAGTTTCTAAATTCTCTTACCTAATCAGTCTTCTCAAAGGGGAGGCTAAAAAGGTCATAAATAACCTAGCTCTCACTGAGAGTAATTATGAGGAAGCTATAAAACTATTAAAGTTGAATTATTGCAACAAGGAGATGAGTATAGCTAACCTTTATTACCAGTTGCTGGATCTGAATGCACCAAGTAACCGACCAGACTCACTTCAAAGCTTCAGGCTAGAAGTAGTCTCCAGTGAAGGCCTTAGGTACTAAATTTGATGTACCAGCCTCAGAATGGTCAATAAAGTTACTTTTACAGATGAAATAACCTCGAAATATCTTAGCAGAAATCTGCTCACACTATAAAACCGAGTTTCTCACTCTCGAGCAAACATTCGAGGGACTGAGAATAACGGTTAACATGTTGAAAACTCATGATAAGATTAAACCTGAGTCTAAACAACCTAACCTTGACAACTCGGTCAAACCCAAATTGACTTTGAATAAGTCCAATAAATCCAAACCTAGGACTACTCCATCCACTGGTAAAAGGAGTGGTAGTGTAGGTATATATTCTGTATCTCCCTCTGACGCTACAACTGATGTGTCTACTAAAAGGACCAAATCAGCCAGAGAGAGAAGGTGTCTGTTCTGTGATCAAGAACATGTCACCTACAAATGCAATGTTTATCCTAACTTTAATACCAGGATTAAACGGCTACAAGAATTACACAAATGCACCAAGTGCATGGGTTCTCATGATCCCAGTAAATGTGTAGTGCAGTTACGGTTGTGCAGTAGATGCAACAAAGGTGTACATCATTATGCCTTATGTAGAAAAACTTCTACACAGTCTGTGACACCTGGGGAGGATTCTATGAATTCAACCACAGTACAATATTGCAAGGTACACCAAGAAATAAATGTACTTGCTACTGAGTCAGGCAATAATACTACTCTGTCTACGGCGCAACTCAAACTAATTGATAGAAAGTCTAGAGTTAACACTAGAGGTCTCTTTGATCAAGGATCACAGAAAACCTTCATCACACAACAATTAGTCCAGCAGTTAAATTAAACCTGCCAAAAGTGTGAGACTGAATATTTCTGGGTTCGTGACTAATAGTGGACCTCGTGAATACCAAGTAGTCAAGGTGTTAGTGAGACTTGATCTTCCACTATCCAATACAAGCGGTAGTAGTAGATAAACTTCCTTCAGACCTGCAGGTCACAGGAATAGCTCGCACTGCGAGATATCTCAAACGTAACCACATGAGGCTAGCAGATCACAAAATAAATTCTGACTGCCTCACAGATTTGGTATCCTAATAGGCGCTGACTACTATTATCAATTTATAACTGGATGCAACCAGACAATATGGAATGAATTTGTTGTCATCTG
>WNGS01163886.1:9078-37434 GCA_020271785.1 Procambarus virginalis
AGTTGCACTCCAGGCATGGGAAAGGCTTTTCCCTGACGGCGACTTGGACTTCACCGGTCACGAGAGGGACAATCTAGGTAAACTGGCAAGGGGATAAGGAGTTTAGCAGTAAGTCAGTGATGAATACAGTCTCTCCTGTGTAGGCGACGTTGGGCACAGCGGATTTCAAGACGATCGATTGTAGAGCCGCTGTGTCCCGCAGGATCTTCAAGTTCAAAACGTCCCTCTGAATCTGAACGTGGGTAGAGATAGTTTCCTGGGTATAGATGCTTGCAAAGAGAGAGAGATCATTGCATGAACACCAGCATTCATTACAGGCTTACCGCGACTTAGGGTGAGTAGGTTTAGACTTAGGAGGTTCGATGTACCTTTAGATTGGGACTTACCACATTTGTCAATGGTGTGTCCATATAGTCAACAATACCTGCAGTACAGTTGAGAGGCACCTTGATCTGGGCTCGCTTTCTCGTAACTGTACCAAGACTTCTTGCTGGTAGGTTCTGGTGTCAGCCGGTGGATGAGGCTGTAAGTGTCAGCTGACTTCGCGCACTTCACCAAATCCGTCTCTTCTTTGTCTGCTAAGTATAGGCGGACAGGAGGAGGTACACGTCTCAAAATTCTTCAACCAGTATGAGGTTGACAAGCTCTGAAAAGTAGAGACATGTGCTGCCTCCAGCCATTTCATGAAATATCTTCGTTTGGTGTTAGCAAATTCTAAGAAGGTGGTGGTACTTGCCTTGACGTAGTCACGAAACTTTCGTCGATAGCTTTCGGTGGAGAGAAAGTAGGCGTCCAACACAGCTTGTTTCAAGGTGGTGTAGTCGTTTTCTGATGCCAAAGTGCTGAGTGTGACTGCTGCTCTACATGTTAATTGTACTCGGAGAAGGGTAGCCCATTGGTCGTCAGGCCAATTAAGTTGATCAGCAAGGGTCTCAAAAGTGGTGAAAAACACATCAACCTCCGTTTCTATGAACGGGGGCATTAACTTACATGAATGGGAGGCATTGAAACTGGGAGGAAGACTAGCTGCCGCTTGTTGGAGTTGAGCTTGGTGTGCAGCGTCCCTCGCGAGTTCTCGGTCACGACAGTTTAGAGCTGTTTCTGCCTGTCGTTTGTCGTGTTCATGTTGTATCTCGAGTCGCTGTTTGTATAAGGCCAACTCACGTTCTTGCTGTCCTTTGTGGAGTAGGGCCTCCCTTTCACTTTCTTCTCTCTTCAGTGCGGCCTCTCGCTCCTTGAGGCGGATTTCTTCTTGTTTGAACTGCAGCTCGCGTTCTTGTTCTTCCCTGCTGATGGCAGCTTCACGTTCTCTGATTACAGCAGCTTCCTTTTGTTGCTCCCGCTCGATCTTAGCAAGTTCTAACTTGAGTTTTATTGCTGTCAAGTCATGTTTATCTGAAATAGTGTATTGTTCATGAGTATCAGAATCTATCTTTCCTTCATCCAAAAGATGATCTAAAATTATATTATGTACGGTATATTTGTTGGCGCCAGGTGGAACTTCCAATTGATACTCGTGTGCAAGAGTTATCAATTCGACCCTTCTAGCGTGACGCAATTTCTCTATTTCACCTTCTGGATTTGCCTTGAAAGCTTGTAGGTGAAACATTGTGAAAATATAGCAAAATAATGGAGACACGAATATACAGTGAGAATATGGTGAATGTCAGAAACAGGAAACGTGGCAACTGATACCTATCCTGTGGGGAATTATTAATAATTAAAGTTAATTCAAGATGGTAAATGAATAAGGTCGCAGGAAATCTTGTACCTGGTACTCACTGTGGGAGGATAAAGGCAAGAAAATCCTTCTAATTAGTGGAAACTGAGATTAAAAGACAAGTGAAACACTAAATGGCTTCAAAATAAATGAGGTAGTCCAAAAAATGTAGTCATACCTTGCCAAGTCACTATAGAACATAAGCAAAGGTACCCACTGAAATTGAATATGGTATTGTCAACTGGTGACGAGAACTATCGGCGAGGTCCCAACTCGCCAATAATAGTTCGTGCTAGAGGATCTAAAGGCCTCTTTTTCCTCCTAGAGTAGGATTGCAGAACTTAGGTCTATTGACCCGGAGACAGACCACAGTACCAGGGTACCTATGTGATAATCTGTCAAAAATGTGATAAATATCTGGGGACAAAAGATGTTAAACACGGATAATAACACGGAAGGGGGAGACGACCAATTAAGAGTATGACTGCGGCCTACAGTCACCACGTAATCCAAAGTTGTCTCACACTCACCATATGCTACTCCCGTAATGCACAATATACACAGCACCATAGAAATAAAAAATGATTAATGTAAATAATGAAAGCAAGGGAAATGAAAGCCAAGTACACTTACTACAATTACCAATACCTGAGTGAAGCTCCGTGGACAGACCCCCAATTATATGTGACGGTAAAGTAGTGGAGAATGGTGGTCGGCAGTCTTCCACTGGCAGGTGTTAAGGCCGGGACACATATAAGATAAAAAAGTAAAAAAAAAGAAAAAAAAGAATGACTGCGTGTTTGATAATCTGTGGTAAGGTCAGAGACATAAAACACAATAATAAACAATGCTCTTTAATAACACTAAGAAACAAATTGAAATAAAGGCAAAATCTTGGCTTAGTGGGGTAGAACAACAAGTGGAAAAATAACTGAACATAAAACTGAATTACGTTAAAGGGAGGAAAAGTGACAAGTAAAATATTATTAGTGCTGGGAATATATGCGCTAGCTATAAACCTATATTTGATCACACGAGGTGAGTCAACCTAGGTGTTCACAGCAGGAGCACAAGATATATTCTGGCTGGCAGGGCTGCAAGGGACTCCAACAATGACTGGCGAGGAATGTGATTGGCGTGGAGCGGGAGTGGTGTGTTGGTAAGCGGCCAATCAAAATGCAGGACGGCCGCAAGTCGCTAGTTTGGCTGGGAGCAGCAGTTGGCAGGTCGACCAGATGTGCAAAAGTGGGGGGAAGGAGGGAGTTGCAGGTGCGTGTGGCTGTCTTGATATATACGTTAAGCCACTATAAAACGTATCTTGCATAGTGTTGAGAATGAGACGATGGGAAGATATAGCAAGCTAAATCTCTGGGAAGAGATTAGACGATGGGAAGATATAGCAAGCTAAATCTCTGGGAAGAGATTATCGTCACAATATATATATATATATATATATATATATATATATATATATATATATATATATATATATATATATATATATATATATATATATATATATATATATATAAGCACATACTTGCATGAACCACAAGAGAAGATTAACAATCTTTAGACAACACCCACCAGTGGGACTCGAACCCAGAAAGCACAACTATCTTCCAATAGCTGCCATAACTAGTATGCCTTAACCCACTACACCAAGTCAGACCCTTAAAAGAGATAGAGACTTCGAAGTATTTACCTCAAATATCTCCACCTCCCAAGGGCGCCAGATTAGTGAGGGGTCACTCAAGCATTTTTCATCAAGCCACTGTCAATGTGGGAGAACTCGTGTCTATGCTATAAGCACATACTTGCATGAACCACAAGAGAAGATTAACAATCTTTAGACAACACCCACCAGTGGGACTCGAACCCAGAAAGCACAACTATCTTCCAATAGCTGCCATAACTAGTATGCCTTAACCCACTACACCAAGTCAGACCCTTAAAAGAGATAGAGACTTCGAAGTATTTACCTCAAATATCTCCACCTCCCAAGGGCGCCAGATTAGTGAGGGGTCACTCAAGCATTTTTCATCAAGCCACTGTCAATGTGGGAGAACTCGTGTCTATGCTATAAGCACATACTTGCATGAACCACAAGAGAAGATTAACAATCTTTAGACAACACCCACCAGTGGGACTCGAACCCAGAAAGCACAACATTCTTCCAATAGCTGCCATAACTAGTATGCCTTAACCCACTACACCAAGTCAGACCCTTAAAAGAGATAGAGACTTCGAAGTATTTACCTCAAATATCTCCACCTCCCAAGGGCGCCAGATTAGTGAGGGGTCACTCAAGCATTTTTCATCAAGCCACTGTCAATGTGGGAGAACTCGTGTCTATGCTATAAGCACATACTTGCATGAACCACAAGAGAAGATTAACAATCTTTAGACAACACCCACCAGTGGGACTCGAACCCAGAAAGCACAACTATCTTCCAATAGCTGCCATAACTAGTATGCCTTAACCCACTACACCAAGTCAGACCCTTAAAAGAGATAGAGACTTCGAAGTATTTACCTCAAATATCTCCACCTCCCAAGGGCACCAGATTAGTGAGGGGTCACTTAAGCATTTTTCATCAAGCCACTGTCAATGTGGGAGAACTCGTGTCTATGCTATAAGCACATACTTGCATGAACCACAAGAGAAGATTAACAATCTTTAGACAACACCCACCAGTGGGACTCGAACCCAGAAAGCACAACTATCTTCCAATAGCTGCCATAACTAGTATGCCTTAACCCACTACACCAAGTCAGACCCTTAAAAGAGATAGAGACTTCGAAGTATTTACCTCAAATATCTCCACCTCCCAAGGGCGCCAGATTAGTGAGGGGTCACTCAAGCATTTTTCATCAAGCCACTGTCAATGTGGGAGAACTCGTGTCTATGCTATAAGCACATACTTGCATGAACCACAAGAGAAGATTAACAATCTTTAGACAACACCCACCAGTGGGACTCGAACCCAGAAAGCACAACTATCTTCCAATAGCTGCCATAACTAGTATGCCTTAACCCACTACACCAAGTCAGACCCTTAAAAGAGATAGAGACATCTGCGAGGCACTACACATCAAGAAGTCAACACCAGCAATTAACAGTCAAATAATGCACAACTACATTCTACCCACTTCAAGACCCCGCTCCAATATAGAAGCATCAAGAAATATGGGCCAATAGGCCCTTCCGCAGTTACTTCCATTCATACCTTCAATTAATATCCCATTAATATCCATTGTTTCGTGTATAGTCCTTTGTTGAAAGTTTTGTTCACCTCATTAAAAACTGTTGTAACATATCACCTCACCCAAAATGCGGATATAAAATGAAAGATGAAAGCTGTTTAAATCATAATATATATATATATATATATATATATATATATATATATATATATATATATATATATATATATATATATATATATAACTGAAAACTCACACCCCAGAAGTGACTCGAACCCATACTCCCAGGAGCAACGCAACTGGTATGTACAGGGACGCCTTAAACCACTTGACCATCACGACCGGACAAAAGGAAGTGATAGCCGAGGCTATATGAACCACTTCCCCGCCGTCACTCGAATGGTAATCTTGGGCATAGCATTTTATCAAATCATCTCATTTTTGGGGGCAACACGTGAGGAACACAAATGCAAACAAGCCTCAATGGTCCCCAGGACTAGATACAACTGAAAACTCACACCCCAGAAGTGACTCGAACCCATACTCCCAGGAGCAACGCAACTGGTATGTACAGGGATGCCTTAAACCACTTGACCATCACGACCGGACATAAGGAAGTGATAGCCGAGGCTATATGAACCACTTCCCCGCCGGCACTCGGATGGTAATCTTGGGCATAGCATTTAATCAAATCACCTCATTTTTGGGGGCAACACGTGAGGAACACAAATGCAAACAAGCCTGAATGGTCCCCAGGACTAGATACAACTGAAAACTCACACCCCAGAAGTGACTCGAACCCATACTCCCAGGAGCAACGCAACTGGTATGTACAGGGACGCCTTAAACCACTTGACCATCACGATCGGACATAAGGAAGTGATAGCCGAGGCTATATGAACCACTTCCCCGCCGGCACTCGGATGGTAATCTTGGGCATAGCATTTTATCAAATCACCTCATTTTTTGGGGCAACACGTGAGGAACACAAATGCAAACAAGCCTGAATGGTCCCCAGGTCTAGATACAACTGAAAACTCACACCCCAGAAGTGACTCGAACCCATACTCCCAGGAGCATCGCAACTGGTATGTACAGGGACGCCTTAAACCACTTGACCATCACGACCGGACATAAGGAAGTGATAGCCGAAGCTATATGAACCACTTCCCCGCCGGCACTCGGATGGTAATCTTGGGCATAGCATTTTATCAAATCACCTCATTTTTTGGGGCAACACGTGAGGAACACAAATGCACACAAGCCTGAAAGGTCCCCAGGACTAGATACAACTGAAAACTCACACCCCAGAAGTGACTCGAACCCATACTCCCAGGAGCAACGCAACTGGTATGTACAGGGACGCCTTAAACCACTTGACCATCACTACCGAACATAAGGAAGTGATAGCCGAGGCTATATGAACCACTTCCCTGCCGGCACTCGGATGGTAATCTTGGGCATAGCATTTTATCAAATCACCTCATTTTTGGGGCAACGCGTGAGGAACACAAATGCAAACAAGCCTGAATGGTCCCCAGGACTAGATACAACTGAAAACTCACACCCCAGAAGTGACTCGAACCCATACTCCCTGGAGCAATGCAACTGGTATGTACAGGGATGCCTTAAACCACTTGACCATCACGACCGGACATAAGGAAGTGATAGCCGAGGCTATATGAACCACTTCCCCACCGGCACTCGGATGGTAATCTTGGGCATAGCATTTTATCAAATCACCTCATTTTTTGGGGCAACACATGAGGAACACAAATGCAAACAAGCCTGAATGGGGTGTGAGTTTTCAGTTGTATCTAGTCCTGGGGACCATTCAGGCTTGTTTGCATTTGTGTTCCTCACGTGTTGCCCCAAAAAATGAGGTGATTTGATAAAATGCTATGCCCAAGATTACCATCCGAGTGCCGGTGGGGAAGTGGTTCATAAATCGAAATCCAGCGTCCTACTTTACCAGTTATACCCATTGACCTCATTTTGTGTGCAATCACTCCATGGTCACATTTGTTGAATGCCTTTGCAAAATCAGTGTATATGACATCTGCATTATGTTTTTCCTCTAATGCCTCAGTGATTTTGTCATAGTGGTCAATTAGCTGTGAGGGGCATGATCTTCCAGCTGTAAATCCATGTTCGCCTGGATTGTGGAGATCATTTGTTTCCATGAAACTAGTGACCTGACCCCTGATCAATATCTCAAATACTTTTATTATGTGGGACGTTAGTGCAACTAGTCTATAATTCTTTGCCAGTGCTTTGCTCCATCCCTTGTGTAGAGGGGCTATATCTGCTGCATTAAGCGCATCTGGTATCTCCCCATGTCCAATCTCTTCCTACTCACTATACTGAGTGCCTGTGCTGCTGACACTTTGCATTTCTTTATAAATATTCTGGACCCGGTTGCTTGACATTCCAGGAGAAAGTGAAGTAGTGGTTTTTTTTTTACTTTGACAGAAGATGCAGTCCCTGTGGGTTCACCAACCTCCCAGTTGCATCTGTAACCTAGACAGTCTATATAACCGAACCGCTATTTCGCTGTGCATTCCATTTGGGATGTTTAACCTTTCACATTTGGTGGCCTGAAGATACCATATTGCAGAGGGCGAACCTCCTGATATTCTCTGGTATTGATGAGAATATCCACCACAGTGCCGTCCCCTCCACCACGGTGCCATTCGTTCCACCACAGTGTCGTCCCCTCCACCACAGTGCCGTCCCTTCCACCACAGTGTCCTCCCCTCCACCACAGTCCCGTCCCCTCCACCACAGTGCCTTCCCCTCCACCACAGTGCCGTCCCCTCCACCACAGTGTCGTCCCCTCCACCACAGTGCCTTCCCCTCCACCACAGTGCCGTCCTCTCCACCACAGTGCCGTCCCTTCTACCACAGTGTCGTCCCCTCCACCACAGTGTCGTCCCCTCCACTACAGTGTCCTCCCCTTCACCACAGTGTTGTCCCCTCCACCACCGTGTCCTCCCCCTCCACCACAGGGTCGTCTCCTCCACCACAGTGTCCTCCCCTCCACCACAGTGTCGTCCCCCTCCACCACAGGGTCGTCTCCTCCACCACAGTGTACTCCCTTCCACCATAGTGTACTAACTTCTAACACAGTGTCCTCCCCCTCCACCACAGTGCCATCCCCTCCACCACAGTGCCGTCTCCTCCACCACAGTGTCCTAACCTCAAACACAGTGCCCTCCCCTTCACCACAGTGCCGTCCCCCCCACCACAGTTTCCTCCCCTCCACCTCAGTGCCGTCCCCTCAACCACAGTGTCCTCCCCTCCACCACAGTGCCGTCCCTTCCACCAATATTATAAATATACTGGAGTCAGGACCCGGGGCTGAGTGCATGGGCATATTGTAAAATTCTCTTTCAAAATCTGCCATGCTCGTGTTGATATCGGTTATATTTACAGGGGTTTGGATATCACGAATAAAGAAGTTGTCCGGATTTTTTACGTTCATGTTGTGTATCTGAGTGCTAAACATATCCTCATACAGCTTTTTTAGAATTTCACTAATTGTAAAATTAGTGTTATGACAAATTAGAAATTTGTCATCCTCAATGTATGAACCTTCACTAATACAAATAGGTCCAATATTGGCAGTGATTTTTTCTTTTGATTTAGCATAAGTGAAGAAATATTTTGGGTTTTCCTTTATTTCTTGAATTGCTTTTTTGTCTAGTTGCCTCTCTTCAATCTGATATGAATGCTTCAGTCTCTGTTTTATTTCTACAATCTCCCTGTTTAAATTATTCCTTCTTTGTATGGAAAGTTGTGTCTGCTTAATCATTTCCGTTCTTTTTTGTATTCGCCTGCATTCTCTTTCTACGTTTGACCTCTTTCTGGCTTTCCTCAAAGGAACATGTTTCAGACAGACTTCATAGGCTTCAGAAGTCTGTTTTTCTATTCTTTGTGTATGATTTTTATGACTTAGAACATATTCCCATTGCACGTTTGTAAGTTCCCCATTTATTTTTGCCCAGTCTATCCTTTTATTATTATTAAAACTGAATTTATTGAATAACCCTTCGCACTTGTTGTTTCTCTTAGGCCTACTACCATTATTAATGTTAGTTTTCACTTCAATGTTCTCCGAGTACGTAGTGTCTGAGACAGTAATGTCTCTGATTAGCTAATCATTGATTGTGAATATCAGGTCCAGCGTGTTTTCGTTCCTAGTTGGTTCTGTAATCTGCTGACTGAGCGAGAATTTGTCAAAGAATCTCAGTAGTTCTCTGACCTGTAGTTGGTTATTTCCAGGTTGATTTTCTGCTATAATGTTATTTTTACTATTCTCCATTTTAAAATGGGCAGATTGAAGTCTGCAAGGAAGATAATATCTGTTGCTGGGTTTGTTAAGTTATCAAGGATATTCTCTATTTTGTAGATTTGCTCACTTAATTTCTCAACTGTTGCATCTTGCAGTTTGTATATTAAAATAATAATTAGATTTATATTTTCAACCCTGATTCCAAGTACCTCTACCACCTCATTAGTTGAGTTCAGGAGCACTGTTCATGCCAGTTCCTCTTTAATATACAGACCTACTCTTCCACTTGACCTTATTACTCTGTCACATCTATATAGATTATAATTTGGAATCAGATTTTCACTATCCATGTGGTCTTTTGTGTTGAATGATATGCTCATTCAAATCATTCATTCATCATTTGCTCATTTATATGATCATTCAAATATGAATGATTTCCCATATTGTGTCACTTTTGGTGAGCTTAGGTAGTTCTACATTAAAATGTAATTATACTGTACTGCACAGTTTATCATAACCCAAATTATCTTTAATTTTCAGTCCTGAGTCCTTTACAACGATTATGTCCCTCATGTAATATTATCGTGAACATTAATCAACATGTCTGCAAGTGTGGCTATAGGCTTTTTGATGTCAAACGTAAAGCTCAGCAGGAAAGCCAGGCTCAGGCCAATATCAAGAGATCAGAAAAGAAAAAACGTATACCTGTTGTACATGGTAAGCTCACTTATATTTTTATTCATATTGTTTAATATGGAAATAAATAACATATAATTGATTAATTAAATTATATTTAAAAGAAATATTTTACTCCCTTTCATATTGTTGTAAAGATTACCAAATATATTGTCAAATGAGCAATTTATGTCATCTGCATTTAAAATACAGCTATCACACAGTTCACATACTTGTGTTAGATAATATCATTTTCCAGCTTTACATAGAATACTTTGTGTTCTTTATCTATGTTCAGATGAGTTGCATAAAAGTGTGCAAGATTTACAACACCAAAAGAAATTGATTCGCGCACACTTTCGCGCTTAGCGGACGCCCGTTAGCGTCCAATCTTTTTCTCCTGATTGTGCCCTCCGGACGCTGGCCGGCGTCCAATGATTAAAAATTTATATAAATTTTATTTATTATGCGATTTTATTTTAGTAAGTCTCAAAATGTTCTCTATGAAATTCCCGTTTTCCCTCACCGACCACATGGCATCTCAGCCACCGGGTCACGTGGTCGGCCTATTGTATTGTTGTCACTCGAAGTGCCCACACGCATCTCCCCTCTCGCGGCTCACGTGACCTCATTTACGCATATATTTTCTTTCTCGTGTTATTCAAACCGATTCAATACCTTCACCATGGATGCTGGACAAGCAACAAGCAGTGGAACGGCAAAAAGAGGTAGGAAAATGAAGAAAGAAGAACATATCGCAATGATTTACGATAAGTATCGTGGGGTAAAGCTCACTCCCTCAAAGATTCCGGATGTTGTTGAGGCTTTTTCTGAATCAGAGGATGATATTGAGGTTGACGAACCTGAATGTGACGTTACATATCATGTTTCCTCAACTGAAGAAGAAACTTCTAGTGAAACTGAGGTTGAGAGTGAGGATGAGGGAGCCGCATCTCCGCCACGCGGAAAACGAACGTGTCCGGTACCAAAGCGTGCTAAGTTTAGCGGTCAGTGGTCTCGTAGCAACACTCCTCCTATCGTTGGTGACTTTTCTGCTAAGCCAGGCCTAACTATTCCAACACCTACATCTGCATTGAATTTTATACAACTATTTTTCACGAGAGCATTGGTTGAGTACTTAGCATATGAAACAAATTTGTATGCCACACAAATCTTACATCGCTTTGCTGCCTCATCAAGGAAAAGTTGGAAAGCAGTGTCTGTGAAAGAAATGGCACGATATTTGGGTCTGTGTATACTGATGGGAATAAACAAGCTGCCTACAATGAGGATGTACTGGCAGTCAAATCAAAAGTGGCATAACCGATACTTCAGCTTGTTTATGTCGTCTCCGCGGTTCCAAAATATTTCTAAGTTCTTTCATATGTATAACAAGAAAGCAGTGCCATTGAATAATAGTGACAGACTGATAAAAGTGAGACCAGTGATGGAATATTTGACCGAGAAATTTTCGTCTGTGTACATTCCAAACAAAGAATTGAGTCTTGATGAGGGTACAATGGCATGGCGTGGCCGCCTCTCTTTCAAGGTGTACAATCCCAACAAGCCTGATAAATATGGTGTCAAATTGTATATGTTGGCTGAAGCCACATCAGGCTACATATATAACTTTGATGTGTATTGTGGTATAGGTAAAACTACTGTTGAAACAGTCACGGGGTTGATGGAACCCCTACTCAACAAGGGTTATCATCTGTATATGGATAACTACTATAACTCAGTTACCCTGACAGAAAAATTACGCGAGTCGGGTGTTTACACATGTGGAACACTTAGACTCCAACGTGGCGCCCCTAAGGATCTTCAACAAATGGTAAAGGGTAAGATGGCAACAGACACCACCGTGTACATGCGTCGTGATAACACATTTATTATAGTGTGGAAGGACAAGCGGCCCGTGTCTATCATCACCAATCTCCATAATGCCGAGACTAGTTTAGTTCGGCGCAGAAAACGCATTCGTAAGCCTAACGGGAGAACTGGTCTCGAAATTGTGAAAATGAACAAACCCATTGCCATAATTGATTACAATAAGTTCATGAAAGGTGTTGATCATTTCGATCAAATGGTCAAGTATTATGAGTTTACCAGAAAAACACACAAATGGACCAAGAAGATAACTTTTTATTTTCTGCAAATGGCATTGCACAATGCATTCGCGTTGTACTCCCACTTTTCAACGGACGTGAAGAAACACACATTTTTAGAGTTTGTCTCAGTAGCAATAGATGCCTTACTGGAGTGGAGGAGTGAGGATTGGCCAACAACAACAGGCATACCCCATGCTCCGGACTTGCCTGCTGACGCTGCTCCTCCTGCTGACGCTGCTCCTCCTGCCGACGCTGCTCCTCCTGCTGACGCGGCACTCTCAACACCCGGCCCATCTGGTGCGAGGCGGCCTCTCTTCACATCAACACCTCAACCTCAATCATCGTCAACAAATTCGGAACAGGACGTTGATGACATTGAACAACTCGACGCGACTGATTTCGCTGAAGATTCAGTCACAAGTGTTGTCGTTCCTCAAGAAGGCGATACTAGTGAAGATGAAATAAAATCCAGACGAATTGTAGATTCAGACCAACGTCTGAACTACAAGTTGAAGCACGAGCTCGTAGGTCTGCATAAACGTAAAAGGTGCCGTGTTTGTACCAAATCTGGCAGAAGGAGGGACGTGAGATTTGGGTGTAAAAGTTGTGATGTGGCACTTTGTGCTGTACCTTGCTACACAAGGTATCACCGGCAGAAAGTGTTTTGGGATAAAAAATAACCACCTGCAACAGCTTCACTCCACCTACGAAACATCTGTTGAGCAACTTCAGGATCTGAAGCCTGAAGAAGGTGGAGTGAAGAAAAAATGCTCAACTGTTGTTCTACAAACAACATAGACATGGTAAGTACACCTACTTTGAATTTTCTTTATCATCAATCAGCTATTTTATTATATACGTATTGTAGAGAATTTAATTGCGAATGTTTTGGTACCAAAATGAATATTGTAGCACATAAACTTCTATGAGTAATCCGGGAAAAACACAAAGTATTTTTTCGGGTGTTGCGGGTGTGGCGGGTGTTGCTCTGGGTGTGGCGGGTGGGTTTCAGTGGGTTTCCTTTAGCCGTTCTGATTGCCAAGACGCGGCAATTATTTTTATTTTATATGTATATGTCTGTGTAGGAAATTTTACTGCGATCATTGTCATACAAATAATAAAGTTTTTAAACAAGTATAAACTCGACAAACATGCAAGGAACGAAAACATTGTGTTTATTTTTGCCGCGCACGCATAGTGAGCCACTTTGGTTTATCTTTGTCGCTTCACGTACATATGATTTGTAAACTTTTTATACATTTCTTCATATAGAAAATTTTCTTGCGCACACATTGCTACGAAAAGGAAATACGTACATAGAATATTAAAGTCACGACACGTATAAATGTATAAACATTCTACGCGCGATTGCCCGCATGTGTTTTCGGCAGTCCGCTCGCGGCTAACTGCGCGTCAACTTCCCACACTCTTGCGGGTGGGTAACAACATTGATTATACATTCATATGCATATGTCCGTATAGAGAATTTTATTGCGGTTCCAATGATACCAAAATCAACGATGTAGGATAAATGTGGTCATCGCAATCATTAAGAGAGTGGAAACATTTTGTTGCTTTTTGGCGCTCTCGCCAAGTGATCCCAATACATTTCTATTTGGTGTTGATATTCCTTGTGCTTTGGCAGTATTTTATATGTATGTTCTTATAGAGAATTCTATTGCGAACACAGTGATACCAAATTGAAATACGTAGGTCTACAAATAGTGTCAGGAGACTAAAAAGAGTATACACTTTTCGCCCGTACCGCTTAAGCGCGCGAGACGCCCAAAGCACATAGGGTAAGTTTTTATACGCTTCGCCCAAAGCGCTAAAGTGTTAGGTAATTTTAACTCAGGTTTAATCTTATCATGAGTCTTCAACCTGTTAACTGTTATTCTCAGCCCCTCGAATATTTGCTCGAGAGTGAGAAACTCGGTTTTATAATGTGAACATATTTCAGCTAAGATAATTTGAGGCAATTTTCTCTGCAAAAGTAACTTGATTGACCATTCTGAAGCTGGTACATCAACTTTAGTACCTAAGGCCTTCACTAGAGACTCTGCTTCTAGCCTGAAGCTTTGAAGTGAGTCTGGTCTGTTACTTGGTGCATTCAGATCTAGCAATTGGTAATAAAGGTTAGCTATACTTAACTCCTGGTTGCAATAATTCAACTTCAGCAGTTTTATAGCTTCCAAATAATTACTCTCAGTGAGAGCTAAGTTATTTATAACCTTTTTAGCTTCCCCTTTGAGAAGACTAATCAGGTATGAAAATTTAGAAATTGGGTCAAGATAAGACCTGTTATGGATATGAACTTCAAATGAAGTCCAAAATGTGTCCCAATTTTCTTCATCCAGCCCTGCAAATGTAGGTAAGTCTAAAGTAGGTAGACGAACCTCAGGTAATTGATTACTGGATTGAGACATAGTAGAATTTGTATTGGGTTAATGGTTTACTTTACTGGATAGTACATCAAATTTATCTTGAGTCTCATCTTCGTGTTGTGAAATATTTGCTACAATTTGATCTAATTCCTCTAGATCAGTTTCAGTAGCATTCAGTGAATTGAGATAAGACTGACTTGCAGATTTAACTTGATCAAACTTAAGATTAGCTACTCTCACTGATGATTCTAGTAGATAGTAATCAATGGGAGTTGCCTTGGACAAGTCATCAGACTTATTAATTAGTCTAGTTAAATGGCCTTTGAGGCCAATATAGGTTCTCCTTAATTGCTCAGGAGTAGCCATGTTAGCTTTAAGTCCAAATTTCATAGGACTTGACTGAATATTACTAATGAAGCTGGGATACTTGTTCATTAGTTGATAATTAATATTGAGTATAGCCTGAATTCTGGCTAAATTAAACTCTACCTCACTTTGAGGTTAAATGTCCCTACCTAACAAGTATAGCAAAAGATTTTGAGTGGTGTCTGCATGTCACCATTAACTTTCGTCCGACTAGCCCATCATTATCACCATTAGATGTAATGGTGATCATACAGCAACACTCCAAACCACACACAAAAATAATGAATACACAAATAATTGATATGGAAGCAATCTAATCAGAGTTACTGTAATGTTGAATCCCACCCTTGGTAGGGTCAGCACAAAAATGTATAATGTATGTACTACTCATTAGTACAGGACTAATTGTAAGAATTTCTTGGATTGTATCCAGTTCTAAGAGACCAAAATGTTGTTTTGGTTTCTGAGAATGGATATAGTTTAATGGTAATTGGTATGTATCCAGTTCGATAAGACCAAAATGTTGTTTCAGTCTGAGAACCGAAATGGATTAATATTAAATGATATCTATCCGGTTCGAAAAGGACCAAAATGTTGTTTTGGTGCTTGAGAACCGATATAGTTAAATATTAATTGGTATCCGGTTCGAAGAGACCAAAATGTTGGGTATCTGGGGCTTGAACTGAGAAATTAAATTATTTAATTATTGTTTTGAAATAAATCGAAGGACCACCCACTTTTGAGAAAAGAGGGAAAACAAATAAAAGTGATCATTAGAATGACACTAGAGAACCAGTGTCTATGGAAACTCATTTAATAAATAATCACTTGAAAATAATGAAGACTGTAATTATTAATTAAAGCCAAAGCCTCAAATATCAACATTGGGGGGTTATTTCTAGAAGTTCATATATATCTAGGAACCAGTGTGGTTCGTCACTAGTTCATTGTGGTATTAATAATATGGTAAATCTAACTACAATATATTCAAATATATGGTAATCAAATTATAATTATAATCATTAATCATCATTAATCACTGAGCATAAATATTGAGCACAGTTAAAGCATAAACATTAATTACCAAATCTGGCAAGAATCATTCTATGGAAATTGTTATATGAATTATAGAATCAATAATCAAATTGAATAAATTCATAAGAAAAATGTGTCTTAGCTGTAAGACGATTTCTAACGCCAGTTCATCATTCGTCCTCGTGGTCACGGAATCCCCATAGAGAAAGCACTCGCGGTAAATAACACGATTGATGAGAATCTTGCTGGCACATCAAATACACGCTGTAATGCAAGAAATATAAAGTAGCAATTGACTAGGCTACAAATTATGTTCAGATATTCATGAGACTGAAATGAGTAATAAACATTACTAACATGTTATATTTGATGTTCATTCTTCCTGACGACAAACTATTCACAAATGTACTACCTACTTTGATGCATCAAACTATGGAAATACTTGTGAGCGTAACCGAGTACTGAGGTTTGCCGAAATTCGCGTCTGCCGGACTCAATGTTCACTGCTGTGCACACTTAATTACGAGTCCTGGTACTAATTGTAGACGCGTTATTAACTGATGAGGCACTAGAGAACACATAGGCAAGTAAATTTCACTTATTAACTGGGTATCAACGTAATTCTTGTCGATAAGAATTCCCAGCAACTGCCATGTGCTTCACCCACGCTGCCTCGTCACCAAGCCTTGTTCAGCAATGGCGACGCCGCCTCCCTCCTGCCCGCTCTCGCATTCACCACGGAAATTATTAAACACGAATTATTCTTTTCCGCGCAATTATGGATGAAATGCGATAATATGAACTGGGTTGCAATTATAGGGATTTAATAATTATAATATTCTCGATAAATGATCTCTAGCGAGAAATGGAGATGTTATTTATACTTCTCCAGAGCATTCGATCATAACAGAATAAAAAACTGTTACTAAATAATTTCAATTAATAACTCTCGATTAATATTATCAGCAATATGCTCAGATTAAATTATATTAACACTACGGTTAGTGGTGTTAAGAGCTACTGCAATTAGTAAGGTAATGGTAATTTATTATAATATAATAATGGATGATAAGTGTTGGAAATTTCCAACAGTTCTTACGAAGGCTCTTAGCTGCCGCTTTGAGCTCGGGGGTCAGTATGGTGCTTCTGTAGTTGCCTCGATTCTTTCCTCCTTCTGCAATAAGTTCTGCTTGTAAGGTGTCTTTGGTGGTGACCTTCTTTTGTGCTTCGAGGTCAAATATGTTGTACAACAGGATCTCCAACTCCACTTTCCAGGCCAACGCACTTGGTCTGGACATAACGTGACAGTTTATACCCAGATTTAGGCGAGTGACTTGTTCCTCAGTGAGGTTGATTCCTGCAAGGTTCAGGAAGCCGACTCTTGGTCGTGGAATTGCCATAGGTCCTCAATATAATGTTGTTAGCTTCTTGATTGTCCTTGTTTCCGTACTGAGGTGATGTCGGTCTGTGAGGATGTCGAGGTGTTGTTCGATGCGGGTACTGACTTTCGTCGATGTTGCTGTTTCTCCATTCGTTTGTGGCCTGAAGTAGTTGCGTTTTATTGTCTTTGATATCATTTTCTGCCTTGTGTATCTGATTACGAATCAGATCTTGGCGATATTTTATCGTGAAGGCTTGATTCCTTGCTGCTGGGTCGTGCGTTTTAATATTAGTATATTTTGGTAGCAGTCTTTCCTGTAGACATATGTTATTAAATATGACCGAAAAAGTAAGATTAATAATTCTAACACGAATTTTCTCAATTTTCCTTATGTTTGTTTTTACTGATGACGGTAAATGAAAAATCAATTCTCCAAAATTCATTCTTTATTTCTTAGTCTGACGCGACACTTGAGCGCGTTTCGTAAAACTTATTACATTTTCAAAGACTTTAGTTACACACACACAGAACAACTATAACTGAACAGAGTTTAAACAGCTTTTCTTTTTTATACCTGCATTTGGGTGAGGTGACATGTTACAATGGTTTGGGGTGAGGTGAGAACAAACACAGAACACGAAACAATGAGTATAAGCTAAAGGGAAGAATAGATCTGTAACTGCAGAAGGCCTATTGGCCCGCATTTCTTGATGTTTCTATATTGGAGCGGAATCTTGAAGTGGGTAGAATATAGTTGTGCGTTAATTGGCTGTTGATTGCTGGTGTTGACTTCTTGATGTGTAGTGCCTCGCAGATGTCAAGCCGCCTGTTGTCGCTGTATCTATCAATGATTTCTGTGTTGTTTGTTAAGATTTCTCTGGTGATGGTTTGGTTGTGGGAAGAGATTATATGTTCCTTGATAGAGCCCTGTTGCTTATGCATCGTTAATCGCCTGGAAAGAGATGTTGTTGTCTTGCCTATATATTGAGTTCTTTGGGGCTTACAGTCCCCAAGTGGGCATTTGAAGGCATAGACGACATTGGTCTCTTTCAAAGCTTTCTGCTTTGTGTCTGGAGAGTTTCTCATGAGTAGGTTGGCAGTTTTCTTGGTTTTATAGTAAATCGTCAATTGTATCTTCTGATTTTTGTCTGTAGGGATAACGTTTCTATTAACAATATCTTTCAGGACCCTTTCCTCCGTTTTATGAGCTGTGGAGAAGAAGTTCCTGTAAAATAGTCTAATAGGGGGTATAGGTGTTGTGTTGGTTGTATCTTCAGAGGTTGCATGGCGTTTCACTTTCCTTCTTATGATGTCTTCAATGAAACCATTGGAGAAGCCGTTGTTGACTAGGACCTGCCTTACTCTACAGAGTTCTTCGTCGACTTGCTTCCATTCTGAGCTGTGGCTGAGAGCACGGTCGACATAAGCGTTAACAACACTCCTCTTGTACCTATCTGGGCAGTCACTGTTGGCATCTAGGCACATTCCTATGTTTGTTTCCTTAGTGTAGACTGCAGTGTGGAAACCTCCGCTCCTTTCCATGACTGTTACATCTAGAAAGGGCACCTCGACATCTAGAGGATGTCGAGGTGTTGTTCGATGCGGGTGCGGAGACTTTCGTCGATGTTGCTGTTTCTCCATTCGTTTGTAGCATGAAGTAGTTGCATTTTGTTGTCTTTGATTTCATTTTCTGCCTTGAATATCTGATTACGAATCAGATCTTGGCGATATTTTATTGTGAAGGCTTGATTCCTTGCTGCTGGGTCGTGCGTTTTAATATTAGTATTGTGACGGTAACGTGTTGGAAATGGTGGTCGCCAGTCTTCCAAATAGCAGGTGTCAGTGCTGGGCCACATATACTTAATTTAAATAAAAAAAAAAAGGAAAAAAAAAGAGTGACTGCTTGTCTGATAATCTGTGGTAAGGCAAGATACACGAAAACACAAAATATAATAAAATACTTTACTTTAATATAGAAAACACAAAATAAAATAAAGACGATACCTTGGCATATATATAATATAATGTAAAAGAAAAATATATAAAATTATAACAAAGTGAAAAGGGGGGAACTGGTTACGTTAACAAAATAAAATGGTGCTGGGAATATATGCGCTAGCTAAGAACCTCTTATTTGATCACACGAGGTGGGTCAAATTCAGGTGTTCATAGCAGGAGCACGAGATATATTCTGGCTGGCAGAAATGCAAGGGACTCCAACAATAACTGGCGATGATTGTGATTGGCGAGGAACGGGAGTGGTGTGTTGGTTGGCGGCCAATGAGAACGCTGGACGGCAGCAAGTCGCTAGTTTGCTGAGAGTAGTAGTAGTTGGCAAGTCGATCAGGGTGTGCAGCAGGTGCTGGAGAGGGGGGAGGAGGGAGTTGCAGGTGCGTGTGGCTGTCTTGATATATACGTTTAGCCACACAAAACGTATCTTGCATATTGTTGAGGACGTGATGAAATACGAAAATAGCAGGCTAAATCTCTGATAAGAGATTATCGTCACATCTCTCCCCCGAAGCCTGCTGTTCCATGTGAGTCACGTTCACTGGAGGTAGAGTGGGAGGTGGAGCTACCTCTACCTCATGCACTCTGGAGAGGGCGTCAGCGATGATGTTATCAGGCCCCTTGATGTAGCAGATCTTTAAATTGAAGCCTTGAAGATATAAAGCCCATCGCAGCAGACGTTGGTTATTAAATTGGGCTTGATGTAAGAATCTCAGAGGGTTGTGGTCCGAATAGATGGTAGTGGACCTAGCACCGTGCAGATATGGTGCAAAGTGTTGTAAGCTCAGGACGATGGAGAGGAGTTCCTTCTCTATAGTACTGTAGTTCTTCTGATGAGGCTTCAACTTGCAACTGTAGTAGCTGACAGGTAGAACCTCCTTGCCTCGCTGCTGCATTAAGACACTTCCGATGCCGGTACCACTGGCGTCGACATGGAGGATGAAAGGCTTCTTGATATCTGGTGAGGCGAGAATGGGATTAGATCAGAGGAGGAATTTGAGTTGTTCGAATGCAACGGTTTGCTCTCTGGTCCAATTATACCGTTGCTTGGGACTGGTTAAGGTGATTAATGGGGTTGCAACAGTGCTAAAATTCTTCACAAACCTATGGTAATAGGAAGCAAGACCAAGGAAGCGCAGGAGCTGCTTCCTGGTAGTAGGCTGTGGATACTGTTGGATTGCTTGAATGTGAATGTTTAACGGAGCCAGGCTGCCACTCCCTGTAACATGACCCAGGTACCGCACTTTACCTTTCGCGAAGGTGGACTTGCCCAGATTGATGGTGAGGCCGGCTTTCAGGAGCTTGTAAAACAATCGTTGTAGCTGGAGCAGGTGTTCGCTCCAGGTGTTGGATGCTACCATGATGTCGTCCAAATAGGCGTAGGTGTTGTCCAAGCCCTGGATGACGCGGTTGACAGCTCTCTGAAAGGTGGCTGGGGCATTGCAGAGTCCAAAGGGAAGGCGATTGTACCTGTAGAGACCAAACGGGGTTATAAAGGCGGACAGTACCTTAGCTCGCTCCGTTAAACTCACTTGGTAGTAACCCTTGAGTAAGTCTACCTGAGACAGGTAGCGGGCATTACCAATGGCATCCAAAATGTCGTCTATCCTGGGTATTGGGTAGGCGTCCTTCACTGTGACCTGGTTCAACTTCCTATAATCCGTACACAGACGGATTTTGCCGTGAGGTTTGGGTACCAGGATGCATGGTGAGGCCCAGGGGGACTCACAGGGGGTAGCCAGTCCATGGTCCAAGAGATACTGTACCTCAGCCCGCATGACTTCCGTCTTGCTCGGGCTGATTCGGTAGAACGGTTGGCGAATCGGCTGGGTGTCAGGTAGCAGTTGGATGTCGTGCTGAGTCACAGTACACTCTTGGGGATCATCTCGAAACAACTCCTGATGTTCTCTGATGAGTTTGATGAGTGGAGCACTATTATCGTCCTGAAAATGATGGTGAAGGTCAGTAAGGATTTCTGAATTAGAGAGCGCTGTCTCAGTGTCAGTGCTTTCGGAAGGAGAAGCAGGGAAGGTCTCACTGTGGCTGTATGGACCTGTAAATGAGGTGAAATTGGTTAACACAGTGGGAGGAACCCCATGGTAGGGCTTGAGTAAATTGATGTGGCACAGCTGGGTCTTCCGCCGCCTATCGGGGGTCTCGAGAACGTAGTTGAAGTTGTTCCGGCACTCCTTAACACGGTAGGGTCCTGAGAACCTGTTCTGTAAAGGAGAACCTGGGATAAGCACTAAGTCTCCTGGTGTAAACTTCCTTACTTTACAGTGCTGGTCGTAACGAGTCTTCATCCTCTCCTGGGCTTTCTGTAGGTTGTTGCTGGCAAAGGAATGGACCCTCTCTAGAATGTGTCGGAGATTTTGAAGATACTGGGGCACATTCTGATGCTCACTGAAGGTGGCATCACGTAGAGAATCCTTGAAAGCCTTGAGAGGTGTACGGCACTTACGTCCGTAGAGCATCTCATAAGGAGATACTCCTAGTGACTCGTTGGGAAGACTTCTGAAAATACACATGATGAGATCAATTTGCCTATCCCAATCCTTTGAGGTCTCATTACAAAACTTTTTTAAGAGTGCCTTGATGGTTTGATGACTACGCTCGAGAGAACCCTGTGAAGCAGGATGATAGGGGCGGACAGTACCTGTTTGATGTTGAACTCCTCCAGAGTCCGTTTGAAGAGATCACTGGTGAAGTTGGTGCCACAGTCGCTCTGAATCTCCCTCGGAAATCCATACTGGGTGAAGATTTTCAGTAGATTCTTCACCACTGTAGCAGCTGTAATATTTTTCACTGGAACTGCTATCGGAAATCTGGTGGTAGGACACAGGATGGTTAAGATATATGCATTGCCTGCACTGGTCCGAGGCAAAGGACCAACGCAGTCGATAATGAGCTTGTGGAACGGTTCCTCAGGCACCTGGATGGGTATCAGTGGTGCTCTGGGAATGGAAACGTTCGGTTTCCCGGCTGACACCACGTGGCATAATTTGACATGAGTTTTGACGTCGTTTACCATACCTGGCCAGTAGTAGTCTTGTCGAATTCCATGGTAAGTCTTGTTGAACCCATAGTGTGACAAAGCGCCGTGGGCCAGGTGTAGAATCGTGGGCCGCAGGCTGGTAGGAATCACTAGTTGTTCAACGTCTGCCCAATCGTCCTCGTCCTTCAGTTTACTGGGTCTATACCTGCGATAGAGTATTTCGTTCTCCATAAAGAACCAGGAACACTGTCGGATTGGGTTTCAGCCTGAAAGAATAATGGTGTCAAGGTAAGATCATCTCTCTGTAACTTACGGAACTCCACCGCAGTTAGGGGGTAGTTTCGAAGGGTCCTGAGGGACAGCGGTAGCAGTAGAGTCAGCTGGCTGTGGTCGTGCAGCTTGAGCACGGGTGGTCACCATAACAGGAGGAGAACCTTCATCACTCTCTTGAACCTTTGCTGGAACATGTTCAAAAATCGGGTTATCCACCACAGAGTTGCTTACCTCGGATATGTCCTTGACGATCAGGTTGTTTGGTTGTTGGTCTTCTGCCAAGTCGTTGCCCAGGAGAAGTTGCACTCCAGGCATGGGAAAAGGCTTTTCCCTGACGGCGACTTGGACTTCACGGTCACGAAGGGACAATCAGGTAAACTCTGGCAAGTGGATAAGGAGTTGTAGCAGTAAGGTCAGTGATGAACACAGTCTCTCCTGTGTAGGCGACGTTGGGCACAGCTGATTTCAAGACGATCGATTGTAGAGCCGCTGTGTCCCGTAGGATCTTAAGTCCGAAACGTCCCTCTGAATCTGAACCGTGGGTAGAGATAGTTCCTGGATATAGATGCTTGGTAAAGAGAGAGAGATCATTAGCATGAACACCAACATTCATTACAGGCTTACCGGACTTAGGGTGAGTAGGTTTAGACTTAGGGGGTTCGATGTTACCTTTAGATTGGGACTTACCACATTTGTCAATGGTGTGTCCATATAGTCGACAATACCTGCAGTACAGTTGAGAGGTACCTTGATCTGGGCTCGCTTTCTCGTAACTGTACCAAGACTTCTTGCTGGTAGGTTCTGGAGTCAGCCGGTGGATGAGGCTGTAAGTGTCAGCTGACTTCGCGCACTTCACTAAATCCGTCTCTTCCTTGTCTGCTAAGTATAGGCGGACAGGAGGAGGTACACGTCTCAAAAATTCTTCAACCAGTATGAGGTTGACAAGCTCTGAAAAAGTAGAGACATGTGCTGCCTCCAGCCATTTCATGAAATATCTTCGTTTGGTGTTAGCAAATTCTAAGAAGGTGGTGGTACTTGCCTTGACGTAGTCACGAAACTTTCGTCGATAGCTTTCGGTGGAGAGAAGGTAGGCGTCCAACACAGCTTGTTTCAGGGTGGTGTAGTCGTTTTCCGAAGCCAAAGTGCTGAGTGTGACTGCTGCTCTACCTGTTAAATGTACTCTGAGAAGGGTAGCCTATTGGTCGTCAGGCCAATTAAGTTGATCAGCAAGGGTCTCAAAAGTGGTAAAGAACACATCAACCTCCGTTTCGATGAACGGGGGCATTAACTTACTTGCATGGGAGATATTGAAACTGGGAGGAAGACTAGCTGCCGCTTGTTGGAGTTGAGCTTGGTGTGCAGCGTCCCTCGTGAGTTCTCGGTTACGACACTAGCAGTGCTTCTCTGCCTGTCGTTTGTCGTGGTCCCGTTGCATCTCGAGTCGCTTTGGTATAAGGCCACTCACGTTCTTGCTGTCCTTTGAGGGTAGGCCTCCCTTCACTTTCTTCCTTCTTCAGTGCGGCCTCTCTGTCACTTTCTTCTCTTCAGTGCGGCCTCCCGCTCCTTGAGGCGGATTTCTCTTTCTTGTTCTTCCCTTCTGAGGGCAGCTTCACGCTCTTGTGAGTCTGCAGCTTCACGCTCTTGTTCATCCTTTCTGAGGGCAGCTTCACGCTGTTCTCTGAGCAGCTCACGCTCTCTGATTGAGCTGCTTCTGTTGTTGCTCCCGCTCGATCTTAGCAAGTTCTAACTTGAGTTTTATCGCTCTCAAGTCATCCTTATCTGAAATAATGTATTGTTCATGAGTAGAGAATCTATAATACCTTCATCCGCAAGGTGATCCAGTATCATATTATTAATGGCAAATTTGTTGGCTCCATCGGGAACTTCCAAGTGATACTCATGTGCAAGAGTTAACAAATCGACCCTCTTAGCGTGACGTAAGGTCCCTATTTCACCTTCTGGATCTGTTTTGAATGCTTGTAGGCGGAACATTGTGAAAATATAGCAAAATATAGGAGACACGAATATACAGTGAGAATATGGTGAATGTCAGAAACAGGAAACGTGGCAACTGATACCTATCCTGTGGGAATTATTAATAATTAAAGTTAATTCAAGATGGTAAATGAATAAGGTCGCAGGAAATCTTGTACCTGGTACTCACTGTGGGAGGATAAAGGCAAGAAAATCCTACTAATTAGTGAAAACTGAGTTTAAAAGACAAGTGAAACACTAAATGGCTTCAAAATAAATGAGGTAGTCCAAAAAATGTAGTCATACCTTGCCAAGTCACTATAGAACATAAGCAAAGGTACCCACTGAAATTGAATATGGTATTTACAGAATTAGCGAACTTTGTGCTCAAAAGAAAGAACGCCAATTCCCTACCTTAGGTAAATACCATCAGTCTGACCGACGAGTAGGGGTGCGAGTGTCAACTGGTGACGAGAACTATCGGCGAGGTCCCAATTCGCCAATAATAGTTCGTGCTAGAGGATCTAAAGCCCTCTTTTTCCTCCTAGAGTCGGATGGCAGGACCAGGGTACCTATGTGATAATCTGTCAAAAAGTGAGAAATATGGGGACAAAAGATGTTAAACACGGATAATAACACGGAAGGGGGAGACGACCAATTAAGAGTATGACTGCGGCCTACAGTCACCACGTAATCCAAAGTTGTCTCACTCTCACCATATGCTATTCCCGTAATGCACAAATATACACAGCACCATATAAAATAAAAAATGATTAATGTAAATAATGGAAGCAAGGGAAATGAAAGCCAAGTATGCTTACCACAATTACCAATACCTGAGTGAAGCTCCGTGGACAGACCCCATTTATATGTGATGGTAACGTGTTGGAAATGGTGGTCGGCAGTCTTCCAACTAGTAGGTGTTAGTGCTGGGCCACATATACTTAATTAAATGAAAAAAAGGAAAAAAAAGAGTGACTGCTTGTCTGATAATCTGTGGTAAGGCAAGATACACGAAAACACAAAATATAATAAAATACTTTACTTTAATATAGAAAACACAAAATAAAATAAAGATGATACCTTGGCATTTAAATTAATGTAAAGAAAAATACATAAAATTATAACAAAGTGAAAAGGGGGGAACTGGTTATGTTAACAAAATAAAATGGTGCTGGGAATATATGCGCTAGCTAAGAACCTCTTATTTGATCACACGAGGTGGGTCAAATTCAGGTGTTTATAGCAGGAGCACGAGATATATTCTGGCTGGCAGGAATGCAAGGGACTCCAACAATAACTGGCGATGATTGTGATTAGCGAGGAACAGGAGTGGTGTGTTGGTTGGCGGCCAATGAGAACGCTGGATGGCCGCAAGTCGCTAGTTTGCTGAGAGTAGTAGTAGTTGGCAAGTCGACCAGGGTGTGCAGCAGGTGCTGGAAAGGGGGGAGGAGGGAGTTGCAGGTGCGTGTGGCTGTCTTGATATACATTTAGCCACACAAAACGTATCTTGCATATTGTTGAGGACGTGATGAAATACGAAAATAGCAGGCTAAATCTCTGATAAGAGATTATCGTCACAGTATATTTCGGTAGCAGTCTTTCTTGTAAACATATGTTATTAAATATGACCGAAAAAGTAAGATTAATAATTCTAACATGAATTTTCTTGATTTTCCTTATGTTTCTTTTTACTGGTGACGGTAAATGAAAAATCAATTCTCCAAAATTCATTTTTTTTTCTAGTCTGACATGACCCTTGAGCGCGTTTCGTAAAACTTATTACATTTTTACATACTTAGTATATCCACACACAACTTATGACTGAAACAGCATTAGCTCTTATACCTGCATTTGGGTGAGGTGATGTAATACAATAGTGGGGTGAAAAACAAACTTTCAACAAAACACAGAACACGGAACAATGGGTATAGATTTGCAGAAGTTGGGTAAAAGATAAAACTGCGGAAGGCCTATTGGCCCATATTTCTTGATGTTTCTATATTGGAGAGGAGTCTTAAGTGGGTAGAATATAGTTGTGCATTAATTGGCTGTTGATTGCTGGTGTTGACTTCTTGATGTGTAGTGCCTCGCAGATGTCAAGCCGCCTGCTGTCGCTGTATCTATCAATGATTTCTGTGTTGTTTGCTAAGATTTCTCTGGTGATGGTTTGGTTGTGGGAAGAGAATATATGTTCCTTAATGGAGCCCTGTTGCTTATGCATCGTTAAACGCCTGGAAAGAGATGTTGTTGTCTTGCCTATATACTGATTTTTTGAGGCTTACAGTCCCCAAGAGGGCATTTGAAGGCATAGACGACGTTTGTCTCTTTTAGAACGTTCTGCTGCGTGTCTGGAGAGTTTCTCATGAGTAGGCTGGCCGTTTTTTGGTTTTATAGTAAATCGTTAGTTGTATCTTCTGATTTTTGTCTGTAGGGATAACATTTCTATTAACAATATCTTTCAGGACCCTTTCCTCCGTTTTATGAGCTGTGGAGAAGAAGTTCCTGTAAAATAGTCTAATAGGGGGTATAGGTGTTGTATTAGTTGTCTCTTCAGAGGTTGCATGGCGTTTCACTTTCCTTCTTATGATGTCTTCAATGAAACCATTGGAGAAGCCGTTGTTGACTAGGACCTGCCTTACCGTACAGAGTTCTTCGTCGACTTGCTTCCATTCTGAGCTGTGGCTGAGAGCACGGTCGACATAAGCGTTAACAACACTCCTCTTGTACCTGTCTGGGCAGTCACTGTTGGCATTTAGGCACATTCCTATGTTTGTTTCCTTAGTGTAGACTGCAGTGTGGAAACCTCCGCTCCTTTCCATGACTGTTACATCTAGAAAGGGCAGCTTCCCATCCTTCTCCATCTCGTAAGTGAAACGCAACACAGAACTCTGCTCAAACGCCTCTTTCAACTCCTGCAGATGTCTGACATCAGGTACCTGTGTAAAAATGTCATCAACATACCTGCAGTATATGGCCGGTTTCAAGTTCAAGTCGACTAAGACTTTTCCTCGATTGTACCCATGTAGAAGTTCGCAAACAGGACGCCTAGGGGAGAACCCATGGCGACCCCATTGTCATGTTCACAGAAAATGGTACCATCCGTTTTCTATGTGCGACGGCTGGACGCCACTAGAGGAGGTAAACAAGAGCGCACAGACGCCTGCCAAGCTTGGGAGCCATAATCATGTAATCGTTTATAAGTATTAAAGTCAGTAACCAGGAATGACTTTACATCAACCTTACTACCAAGACTATCTCAGCTATATACAGACACCACACTGGCAACGAGGATGAACTGGGAACGCAGGTATTTTGTTCAACAAAACACAAGGAAGGAGCATGCTGTCTCGCCCAGAGGAGGAAGGAGAAGCTGTCTGTGAGCACCATACCCGATGCTGTGTGCTGACTGTTGCTGTGTGCTGATCGTTGCTGTGTGCTGGCCGTTGCTGTGTGCTGGCCAATGCTGTGTGCTACCCAAGCTGTGCTGAGTGTTGCTGTGAGAGGAATCTGCCGACGCTGTGTACGAAATGACGCTTTGATGCAGTGTACAAAACCCAATGTTTTGGTTACGAAACGATGCTTCGTGCTACAAAATTCTTCACGCTGTGAAACAACTGCTGTGCCAACTGCTGCACTGCTGTACCAACTGCTGACAACTGCTGTACCAACTGCTAACAACTGCTGTGTGCTGGAGTAGGAACAACACATGTAAACAAGGGCTAGGTAAGAAATCAGTTGCTGCTGTGTTGTGCACTGTTGTGAACTTTTGCATAAAAATGCTTGTGTGCTTTGCAAAATTAAAATAATTACAGTGAATTCTTAATAAACATATACAGTGCAGTAAGTGTTATATATTCTGAGGAACATTTTAAGTGATAAGTTTAAATTCATTCAGTAAAAATGGCAAAATATACCTCAGTTCCTGCAT
>WNGS01163888.1:1234-12225 GCA_020271785.1 Procambarus virginalis
GGTGCGCTAACTGGGGTGGGCGCATTGGGGTGGCGCTATTGGGGTGGCGCTACTGGGTGGCGCTACTGGGAGGCGCTACTTGGGGTGGCGCTACTGGGGGGCGCGACTGGGGTGGCGCTACTGGGTGGCGCTACTGGGGTGGCGCTACTGGGTGGCGCTACTGGGGGGGCGCTACTGGGTGGGGCTATTGGGTGGCGCTATTGGGGGGCGCTATTGGGGTGGCGCTACTGGGTGGCGCGACTGGGGTGGCGCTACTGGGTGGCGCTACTGGGTGGCCGCTACTGGGGTTGGCGCTACTGGGGGCGCTACTGGGGGGGCGCTACTGGGTGGCGCTACTGGTGGCGCTATTGGGGTGGCGCTACTGGGTGGCGCTACTGGGGTGGCGCTATTGGTGGCGCTATTGGGTGGCGCTATTGGGGGGCGCTACTGGGGGGCGCTACTGGGTGGCGCTACTGGGGGGCGCTATTGGGGCGCTACTGGGGGGCGCTACTGGGTGGCGCTACTGAGGGGCGCTACTGGGTGGCGCTACTGGGAGGCGCTACTGGGGTGGCGCTATTGGGTGACGCTATTGGGTGGCGCTATTGGGGGGCGCTACTGGGTGGCGCTATTGGGGTGGGGCTACTGGGGGTAGCGCTACTGGGGTTGGCGCTATTGGGTGGCAGCTATTGGGGTGGCGCTACTGGGGTGCGCTATTGGGTGGCGCTACTGGGAGGCGCTACTGGGTGGCGCTACTGGGGGGCGCTACTGGGTGGCGCTATTGTGGTGGCGCTATTGGGTGGCGCTACTGGGTGGCGCTACTGGGTGGCGCTACTGGGAGGCGCTACTGGGGTGGCGCTACTGGGGTGCGCTACTGGGTGGCGCTACTGGGGGGCGCTACTGGGTGGCGCTACTGGGTGGCGCTACTGGGTGGCGCTACTGGGTGGCGCTACTGGGGGGCGCTACGGGGTGGCGCTACTGGGTGGCGCTACTGGGGGCGCTATTGGGTGGCGCTACTGGGTGGCGCTACTGGGTGGCGCTACTGGGGGGCGCTAGTGGTTGGCCGCTATTGGGTGGCGCTACTGGGTGGCGCTATTGGGGGGCGCTACTGGGTGGCGCTACTGGTTGGGCGCTATTGGGTGGCGCTACTGGGTGGCGCTATTGGGTGGCGCTACTGGGGGGCGCTACTGGGGGGCGCTAATGGGTGGCGCTACTGGGGGGCGCTACTGGGTGGCGCTACTGGGTGGCGCTACTGAGGGGCGCTACTGGGTGGCGCTACTGGTGGTGGCGCTACTGGGTGGCGCTACTGGGAGGCGCTACTGGGGTGGCGCTTTTGGGTGGCGCTACTGGGTGGCGCTACGGGGTGGCGCTATTGGGTGGCGCTACTGGGGGGCGCTATTGGGTGGCGCTACTGGGTGTTGGGCGCTATTGGGTGGCGCTATTGGGTGGCGCGACTACTGGGGGGCGCTATTGGGTGGCGCTATTGGGTGGCGCTTTTGGGTGGCGCTACTGGGTGGCGCTATTGGGTGGCGCTACTGGGTGGGCGCTACTGGGGGGCGCTACTGGGTGGCGCTATTGGGTGGCGCTACTGGGTGGCGCTACTGGGTGGCGCTATTGGGGGTGGCGCTATTGGGGTGGCCCGCTATTGGGTGGCGCTATCTGGGTGGCCGTACTGGTGGCGCTATGGGGGTGGCGCTACTGGGGGGCGCTACTGGGGGGCGCTAGTGGGTGGCGCTACTGGGGTGGGCGCTACTGGGGGGCGCTAGTGGGGTGGGCGCTATTGGGGTGGCGCTATTGGGTGGGGCTATTGGGGGCGCTATTGGGGGCGCTATTTGGGGGCGCTACTGGGGGGCGCTAGTGGGTGGCGCTACTGGGTGGCGCCACCCAATAGCGCTATTGGGTGGCGCTATTGGGGGGCGCTACTGGGTGGCGCTACTGGGTGGCGCTATTGGGTGGCGCTACTGGGGTGGCGCTACTGGGTGGGGCTACTGGGGGGGCGCTACTGGGTGGCGCTACTGGGTGGCGCTATTGGGGGTCGCTACTGGGTTGTCGCTACTGGGGTGGCGCTATTGGGTGGCGCTACTGGGTGGCGCTACTGGGGGGCGCTACTGGGTGGCGCTACTGGGAGGCGCTACTGGGGTGGCGCTACTGGTGTGCGCTATTGGGTGGCGCTATTGGTCGGCGCTATTGGTGGCGCTATTGGTCGGCGCTATTGGGATGGCGCTATTGGGTGCGTATGGTGGCGCTATTGGGTGGCGCTATTGGATGGCGCTATTGGTGGCGTATGTGGCGCTATGGGATGGCGCTATTGGGTGGCTGGTCGGCGCTATTGGGCGGCGCTATTGGTCGGCGCTATTGGGTCGGGTGGCGCTACTGGGGTGGCCGCTACTGGGGTGGCGCTATTGGGTGGCGCTATGGGGTCGCTACTGGGTTGGCGTGGTCTTACTGGGTGGCGCTTATTGGTGTGGACGCTATTGGGTGCATGGGTGGCGCTACTGGGGTGGCGCTACTGGTGGTGGCGCTATGGTGGTGGGCCCCGGCGGGCTATTTGGGGTGGCGCTATTTGGGTGGCGCAATTGGTGGCGCTATTGGGTGGCGCTATTGGCGGGGGCGCTATTGGTCGGCGCTATTGGGTGGCGCAATTGGAGTGGCGCTAATGGGTGGCGCTATTGGTCGGCGCTAATTGGGGTGGCGCTAATTGGGGTGGCCGCTAATTGGGTGGCGCTATTGGGATGGCGCTATTGGTCGGCGCTATTGGTGCGGGCTATTGGGTGGCGCTATTGGGTCGGCGCTATATGGTTGGCGCTATTGGATGGCGCTATTGGATGGCGCTATTGGATGGCGTATTGGTCGGCGCTATGGTCGGCGATGGTGGCGCTATTGGTCGGCGCTATGGTCGGGTGTATTGGGTGGCGCTATTGGTCGGCGCTATTGGGTGGCGCTATTGGTCGGCGCTAATGGGTGGCGCTATTGGATGGCGCTATTGGAGTGGCGCTATTGGATGGCGCTATTGGTGGCGATTGTTGGTCGGCGCTAATGGGTGGCGCTATTGGATGGCGCTATTGGATGGCCTATTGGATGGCGCTATGGGCCTTGGTGGCGCTTGGGTGGCTTGGGTGATCGGTGGGTGATCAGTGGTTTTGTGGGGTGGGTGATGATGGGTTGTAATGTGGGGGGGTGGTAGTTAGGTGGTAGTGTTGTGATACAGGCCGGTGATTCACCGCGGGTGAAGGCCAGTGTTTCACCTCAGGTGAACAGCAAGCCTTCACCCGCGGTGAACACCGGCCTTCACCCGCGATGAACACCGGCCTTCACCCGCTGCTGAACACCGGCCTTCACCCGCGGATGAACACCGGCCTTCACCCGCGGTGGAACACCGGCCTTCACCCGCGTGACACCTCACGCGTGAACCGGCCTTCACCCGCGGTGAACACCGGCCTTCACCCGCGGGAACACCGGCCTTCACCCGCGGATGAACAACCGGCCTTTGACCCGCGGTGAATCACCGGCCTTCACCCGCGGTGAACACCGTTTCATGCGTGAACAGGCCTTCACCCGCCCGGTGAACACCGGCCTTCACCCGCGGTGAACACCGGCCTTCACCCGCGGTGAATCACCGGCCTTCACCCGCGGGTGAACAGCAGCCTTCACCCGCGGGGAACACCGCCTTCACCCGCGGTGAATCACCGGCCTTCACCTCGCGGTGAACACCGGCCTTCACCCGCGGTGAACATGCCCACCGTGATCACCGCCTTCACCCGCTGGTGAACACCGGCCTTCACCCGCGGGGAACACCGGCCTTCACCCGCTGGTGAATCACCGGCCTTCACCCACCGGTGAACACCGGCCTTCACCGCGGTGAACACCGGCCTTCACCCGCGGTGAACACTGGCCTTCACCCGCGGTTGAATTCAACCGGCCTTCACCGCGGTGAACACGGCCTTCACCCGCGGTGAATCACCGGCCTTCACCCGCGGTGAACACCGGCCTTCACCCGCGGTGAACACTGGCCTTCACCCGCGGTGAACACTGGCCTTCACCCCGGTGAACACTGGACCTTCACCCGCGTGATCATGCTTCACCCGGTGCCGCCTGTATCCACAACAATACCCATAACTACACAACCCCACCCCACTTACAACCCATCATCCACCCACAAAACACCGTCACACCCATAGCACCACCATCACCCAACCGATCACCACCCAACAACAGAACCACCACAGACCACATCACCACCACACATCACGCACCCCAACACACCACGATCACCACCCAACAGCACCACCGATCACCACCAACACCGACAACACCCACCGTGGATCGGGATGTTTGTGACCCACAACAACACCCCCCACACACCGACCCCCCACACACCACCACAACCAACCAACACAACCAACAAAGAACCACCAAAAAACACACCCCCACAACACCACCCCCACACACCACCCCCCACAAACCACACCCCACAACAACCACCCCCCCCCCACAACACCAAGCCTCCACCACAAACCACCCCCCTGGTGATAACCTGGTTGATGGGGTTCTGGGAGTTTCTTCTACTCCCCAAGCCCGCCGAGGCCAGGCTCGACTTGTGAGAGTTTGATCCCCAGGCTGTTGCTTGGAGCGGCCCCGCAGAGCCACATACACCCCACAGCCCGGCTGATCCGGGACTTCTCTTAGGAAACTTTCCAGTTTTCTCTTGAAGATGTCCAAACCCCCCAAAACACAACCTCCACAACACCACCACCACCCCCAAAACACAACCTCCACAACACCAACCCCACAACACCAACCTCCACCCCCACAATACCACCAATCAATCCAAAGGGAGGACATTATTAGGGGAAGCACCAAGCCATTACGATTATATATCATCGGGAAGGGATCAGGATCAGCATTAGGGAGATGACGGGGGGCAGGTCTGGCGCTCCACCTGGGGGAGGTCTGGCGCTCCACTCGGGTAAGGTTCGAGGACCAGACCTCATTCGGGAGTAACTGTATGGTGTGGGGCTCAACCTCGCGGAAGGACAGGCGCTCCGATCCTTGAGGAGTTAGGCGCACCATCTCGTGGGTGACACGGTGCACCACTGTCCTGACGGGTTGAACGCCAGAGTATATGGTACAATATTTACGCTCTAGCAGCCACTCGTTGTGGGGCATCGATCCATCGCTTGACCATCCTCTAAGCACAACGGGCGTGCCGACGGCCGGCTCAGAGATCACGACCGAGTCATGGACCGAGTCATGGTCCGATTCATGGTCCGATTCATGGTCCGATTCATGGTCCCATTCATGGTCCCATTCATGGTCCGGGTCAGAGACATAGCCGGATTCCGAGTCAGCGTCCTAGAAAGAGTAAAGGTCCCAGGGACTGGCATAGTCCCACTCATCCTGCGATTCATCGTCACGAACGACGGCATCGACCTGGCTGAGGGCCCCCATGATGTCCACACGGTCCGTCAGGTCAGCGACCACCCGCCCGGAGACGAGGTCACTTGGCTCGGGGTTGAGGTGGGACGTGGAGACGAGGTCACTTGGCTCGGGGTTGAGGTGGGACGTGGAGACGAGGTCACTTTGCTCGGGGTGAGGTGGGACGTGGAGACGAGGTCACTTGACTCGGGGTTGAGGTGGGACGTGGAGACGAGGTCACTTGACTCGGGGTTGAGGTGGGACGTGGAGACGAGGTCACTTGACTCGGGTTGAGGTGGGACGTGGAGACGAGGTCACTTTGCTCGGGATGAGGTGAGACGTGGAGACGAGGTCGGTCGTGTGGTTAGTTAAGCGCTACGAGGACTCGTCAGCCGCAGCTGGTAGTGCGTCCTGGGCATCCTCAGAGGACTTGTGGTCCGTCAGGCTGGTCTGGAGGAGTTCCTCGCCCTGGAGGCTCTCCTCGGGGGCGTAGGAAGACTGCCGCCGGCGCCACCATTCCTACACCAGAGCACCCAGGCCCACACCCAGGCCCACACCCACCACACCAGTCAACACAAGACCCTGGTCATGACTCAGCGCCTGAAACACTACCGCACCCACTAAAAGACACAGCGACACAGCAGGCTTCACATTCTCCACCGGCATCACACCCATCACCATCCCCAAGACCATTCCCAACTAAAACATCGCAACTTATTCTAACATTCTCCAAATATTTATCATACTAATTTTCAATTTTCACTTTTTGTTTTCTTGTGAATTTTATATAATTTTACAAACGCCCATAGGGAGGAAGGGGGATGGGAAGAAGTCAGAAAATGGACCCGGACGGCGGCGTAATCTTGCCCGGGCGACCCAAAATGACACGAACTACGATGATGAAAAAAACAAATAGTGTTTCATCGTAGTCCTGACTTATAGTTCTGTACTCACCTAGTTGTGCTTGCGGGGGTTGAGCGTTGCCTGCTTGGTCCTGCCTCTCAACAGATCAACTGGTGTACAGGTTCCTGAGCCTATTGGGCTCTTATCATATCTACCTAGTTGTGTTTGTGTGTGTACTCACCTAGTTGTGCGTGTGTGTGTACTCACCTAGTTGTGTTTGTGTGGTACTCACCTAGTTGTGTTTGTGTGTGTACTCATCTAGTTGTGTTTGTGTGTGTACTCACCTAGTTGTGTTTGTGTGTGTACTCACCTAGTTGTGCTTGTGTGTGTACTCACCTAGTTGTGCTTGTGTGTGTACTCATCTAGTTGTGCTTGTGTGTGTACTCATCTAGTTGTGTTTGTGTGTGTACTCACCTAGTTGGTTTGTGTGTGTACTCATCTAGTTGTGCTTGTGTGTGTACTCATCTAGTGTGTGTTGTGTGTGTACTCACCTAGTTGTGTTTGTGTGTGTACTCATCTAGTTGTGTTTGTGTGTGTACTCACCTAGTTGTGCTTGTGGTGTACTCTCTATTGTGTTTGTGTGTACTCACCTAGTTGTGTTTGCGGGGTTGAGCGTTGCCTCCTTGGTCCCGCCTCTCAACTGTCAATCAACAAGGTGTACAGGTTCCTGAGCCTATTGGGCTCTATCATATCTACACTTGAAACTGTGTATGGAGTCAGCCTCCACCACATCACTTCCTAATGCATCCCATTTGTCTCTGCATTTCAGAGTTCGCGCGCACAATCAGGGGGACCTGATAGCTGAGTGGACAGCGCTCTGGACTCGTAATCCTAGGGCCCAGATTCGAACCCCGGTGATGGCTGAAACAAATTTGCAGTTTCTTTCACCCTGATGCCCCTGTTACCTAGCAGTAAATAGGTACCTAGGAGTTAGTCAGCTGTTACGGGCTGCTTCCTGGAGATGTGTGTGGGAGGGGGAGGGGAGAAAAAACAGTTGATTGACACTTGAGAGGCGGGCCGAAAGAGCAGAGCTCAGCCCCGGTAAGCACAACTAGGTGAATACAACTAGGTGAGTACACGCTCTGACGAGTCAGCTTGTTGACACACACACGAGCGTCGGGCCAATCATCAGACTCGTACTCTCAGTTGCATTATGGCACGGAAGTGGACGATACCTGGTTGATACCTGCTTGATGGGGTTCTGGGAGTTCTACTCCCCAAGTCAGGCCCGAGGCCAGGCTTAACTTGTGAGTTTGGTCCACCAGGCTGTTGCTTGGAGTGGCAGGAGTACGGATGGAGAGGGGGAAATGCCCGAGACTGGACTACATTTCGTCATCAAGCCCACACATACTACACCCCCCAACTACACAGAGACTACCACACTCCCCAATATCACTTCCAAAACTGGACAAACCATTGCCACAACAACACACCCTGGGTCAGGGTAGAGAGGAGGGAGAACCACCAAAACCTTCCAGAAGTAACACACAATATGGACAATCATTCATTTTTGCGAACATTCAAGGTCTAAAGCCAAAGTCAAGGAATAAAGTCAAGTTCATAAATGGTCTCTTATTAGAGTCAAACTCCATATTTGGAGCATTCACGGAAACTCATACAAAAGATTACATGGATGGTGAAATCTGGATTCCAAATTATAATTTATACAGATGTGATAGAAAAACTAGGTCAAATGGAGGAGTAGGTCTGTATATTAAAGAGGACCTGGTATGCACAGAACTACTAAACTCAACTAATGAGGTGGTAGAGGTACTTGGAATTAAGGTAGAGAAACTAAACCTAATTATTATTTAATATATAAACCGCCAGATACAACGGTTGAGGAATTCACAGAGCAGATGCACAAAATAGAGAACATACTTGATGACCTAGCAAACCCAGCTCCAGATATTATCTTCCTTGGAGATTTCAATTTACCGAGTCTAAGATGGAGAATGGCAAACACAAATATCATAGCAGGGAATGACCCGGGAAATAACCAGCCACAGGTCAGAGAACTTTTGAGATTCTGTGACAAATTCTCGCTCAATCAACAGATTACAGAACCAACTAGGAACGAAAACACACTAGACTTGTTATTCACAAACAATGATGAACTAATCAGAGACATAACAATCTCAGATACTTCATACTCAGACCATAAGCTCATTGAAGTGCGAACTAGCATAAATAACGGTAGTAGATCTAAGAGACCCAACAAGCGAGAAGGAATATTCAATCAATTCAATTTCAACAATAAGAGGATTGACTGGGAAAAAATAAATGTAGACCTTTCAACCATTCAATGGGAGACGGTCTTAAGCGACAAAACTCCCACACAGGGAATAGCTCAACTGACAGCTGAAGCTTACAAGGTCTGCTTGAAGCACGTGCCGGTGAGGAGGGGCAGAAAGAGGAACACTCTAGAAAGAGAACGCAGACGACTGTACAGGAGAAGGAAAAAAATAACGGAAATGCTTCGGCAGACACAACTATCACAAGCAAGGAAATAAGCCTAAGCAGGGAGATCGAAGAAATCGAACAAACGTTGAAGCGATCATATGAGTCTGAGGAAATGGAATTGGAACAGAGAGCTATACAAGAGATAAGGAAAATCCGAAATATTTTTTCACATACGCTAAATCAAAATCCAAAACCTCGACCAGTATTGGACCGTTAATTACAAATGAAGGTACGTACACAGAGGACAACAAAGAGATTAGTGAAATTCTAAGAAGCCAGTATGAGGCTATGTTTAGCACACCAATTAACAACATGAAAGTTGATGACCCAGACAGCTTCTTTATGAATGACATTCAAGCTGCAGATAATATAACGGATATTACCACAAACTCGGAAGACTTTGAAAGAGAAATTGACAATATGCCCATGCACTCAGCCCCTGGGCCTGACTCATGGAATTCAATATTCATAAAGAAATGTAAAGTACCAGTAGCGAGAGCACTCAGCGTAATATGGAGAAAGAGCCTGGATACAGGGAGATACCAGCAGCACTTAAATCTGCAGATATAGCTCCGTTGCACAAGGGGGGGAGTAAAGCCTTGGCAAAAAATTATAGGCCAGTTGCACTAACATCACACATAATAAAAGTGTTTGAAAGAGTGATTAGGAATCAAATTTCTAGTTTTATGGAAAACAATGAATTGCACAATCCAGGACAACATGGATTTAGAGCGGGAAGATCCTGTCTGTCACAGTTACTCAACCACTATGACAAAATCACAGAAGCCCTAGAAGAAAAGCAAAATGCAGATGTTGTATACACAGACTTTGCAAAGGCTTTCGACAAATGTGACCATGGGGTGATAGCTCACAAAATGAGGTCAATGGGAATAACTGGAAAAGTAGGACGCTGGATACTCAATTTCCTGTCGAACAGAACACAAAGAGTAACAGTCAATCAGATAAAATCGAGTCCAAGCGATGTTAAAAGCTCTGTACCTCAAGGTACAGTCCTTGCACCGCTACTGTTCCTTATTCTCATATCTGATATAGACAAAAATACACGTCACAGCTTCGTGTCATCCTTCGCAGATGACACAAAAATCAGCATGAAAATTACCTCTGCTGAAGACATTGAAAAACTACAAACAGATGTCAACAAAGTTTTCGATTGGGCAGCAGAAAATAATATGATGTTTAACAGTGATAAATTTCAGGTACTCAGGTACGGCAAAAATGAGGATCTGAAACATAATACAGGGTACAAAACACAATCAAATCTTCCCATAGTAGAAAAACAGCATGTCAAGGATTTGGGAATAATGATGTCCGACGATCTAACGTTTAGGGAGCATAACCAAGCAAATATCGCATCAGCCAGAAAAATGATCGGATGGATTACGAGAACTTTCAAATCCAGGGATCCATCACAATGGTTGTACTCTTCAAGTCACTTGTGTTGTCCCGTCTCGAATACTGCTCAGTACTCACTCCCCCTTCAGAGCAGGAGAGATTGCTGAAATAGAGGGAATACAGAGAACATATACGGCACGCATAGACGATATAAACACCTAAATTATTGGGATCGTCTCAAAGCTCTCCAAATGTACTCTCTAGAAAGGAGACGAGAGAGATACCAAATAATATACACGTGGAAAATACTGGAGGGCCAGGTCCCAAATCTACACAGTAAAATAACAACGTACTGGAGTGAACGATATGGAAGAAAATGCAAGATTGAACCAGTGAAGAGCAGAGGTGCCATAGGCACAATCAGAGAGCACTGTATAAACATCAGAGGTCCGCGGTTGTTCAACGTCCTCCCAGCGACTATAAGAAATATTGCCGGAACAACCGTGGACATCTTCAAGAGAAAACTGGACTGTTTCCTAAGAGAAGTCCCGGATCAGCCGGGCTGTGGTGGGTATGTGGCTCTGCGGGCCGCTCCAAGCAACAGCCTGGTGGATCAAACTCTCACAAGTCGAGCCTGGCCTCGGGCCGGGCTTGGGGAGTAGAACTCCCAGAACCCCATCAACCAGTTGGAGCGGCCCGCAGGCCCACATACCACCACCCTTGGTCCGGAACTTCTCTAGAAACAGTCCAGTTTCTCTTAAAATGTCCACGGTTGTTCCGGCACATTTTTTATAGTCGCTGGAGGACGTTGAACAACCGCTGACCTCGAATGTTTATACAGTGTTCTCTGAGTGTGCCTATGGCACCTCTGCCCTTCAATG
>WNGS01163888.1:49457-64431 GCA_020271785.1 Procambarus virginalis
GGTAATTACCCACCACTCCCAAAAAAAAAAAAAAAAAACACACACACCACACACACATAAGTGAATACACCACACACAACACACACACACACAGGTTGAAAATGGGAAATAGATTCACGGAAATGAAAAGGAAATGTGTGAAACATTAAACGAAAAGTTCCAAAGTGTGTTTGTACAAAATGAAATCTTCAGGGAACCAGATACAATAAGAATTCCAGAGAACAACATAGAGCACATAGAGGTGTCTAGAGACGAAGTGGAAAAATGCTCAAAGAGCTAAATAAGAACAAAGCAGTTGGTCCAGATGGAGTTTCACCATGGGTTCTGAGAGAATGTGCACCTGAGCTCAGCATCCCTCTTCAACTGATCTTTCAGGCATCCCTGTTTACAGGAGTTGTAGCTGATGTGTGGAAAAAGGCTAACATAGTTCCAATTACAAGAGTGGAAGCAGGGAAGACCCCTTAATTATAGACCGGTATCATTGACAAGTGTAATAGTCAAAATATTGGAAAAAATAATTAAAACTAAATGGGTAGCACACCTGGAGAGAAATGATATATATCAGACAGACAGTATGGTTTTCGATCTGGTAGATCCTGTGTATCGAATTTACTCAGTTTTTATGATCGAGCAACAGAGATATTACAGGAAAGAGATGGTTGGGCTGACTGCATCTATCTGGACCTAAAAAAGGCTTTCGACAGAGTTCCACATAAGAGGTTGTTCTGGAAACTGGAAAATATTGGAGGAGTGACAGGTACGCTTCTAACATGGATGAAAAATTTCTGACTGATAGAAAAATGAGGGCTGTGATCAGAGGCAATGTATCGGACTGGAGAAATGTCACAAGTGGAGTACCACAGGGTTCAGTTCTTGCACCAGTGATGTTTATTGTCTACATAAATGATCTACCAGTTGGTATACAGAATTATATGAACATGTTTGCTGATGATGCTAAGATAATAGGAAGGATAAGAATTTAGATGATTGTCATGCCCTTCAAGAAGACCTGGATAAAATAAGTATATGGAGCACCACTTGGCAAATGGAATTTAATGTTAATAAATGTCATGTTATGGAATGTGGAATAGGAGAACATAGACCCCACACAACCTATATATTATGTGAGAAATCTTTAAAGAACTCTGATAAAGAAAGAGATCTAGGGGTGGTTCTAGATAGAAAACTATCACCTGAAGACCACATAAAGAATATTGTGCAAGGAGCCTATGCTATGCTTTCTAACTTCAGAATTGCTTTTAAATACATGGATGGCGATATACTAAAGAAATTGTTCATGACTTTTGTTAGGCCAAAGCTAGAATATGCAGCTGTTGTTTGGTGCCCATATCTTAAGAAGCACATCAACAAACTGGAAAAGGTGCAAAGACATGCTACTAAGTGGCTCCCAGAACTGAAGGGTAAGAGCTACGAGGAAAGGTTAGAAGCATTAAATATGCCAAAACTAGAAGACAGAAGAAAAAGAGGTGATATGATCACTACATACAAAATAGTAACAGGAATTGATAAAATCGACAGGAAATTTCCTGAGACCTGGAACTTCAAGAACAAGAGGTCATAGATATAAACTGGCTAAACACAGATGCCGAAGAAATATAAGAAATTCACTTTCGCAAACAGAGTGGTAGACGGTTGGAACAAGTTGGGGGAGAAGGTGGTGGAGGCCAAGACCGTCAGTAGTTTCAAAGCGTTATATGACAAAGAGTGCTGGGAAGACGGGACACCACGAGCGTAGCTCTCATCCTGTAACTACACTTAGGTAATTACACTTAGGTAATTACACACACACACACACACACACAAGGAACAGGAATTGTAACAGGAATTGATAAAATCGACAGGAAAGATTTCCTGAGACCTGGAACTTCAAGAACAAGAGGACAGATATAAACTGGCTAAACACAGATGCCGAAGAAATATAAGAAAATTCACTTTCGCAAACAGAGTGGTAGACGGTTGGAACAAGTTGGGAGAAAATGGTGGAGGCCAAGACCGTCAGTAGTTTCAAAGCGTTATATGACAAAGAGTGCTGGGAAGACGGGACACCACGAGCGTAGCTCTCATCCTGTAACTACACTTAGGTAATTACACTTAGGTAATTACACACACACACACACACACACACACACACACACACACACACACACAACACACCCAAGAGTAACAATTTTCGTCATGTAGAGCCAACAAGTTGCAAATCGAGTGGAAAGCTCCAGAGCAGATAGTAACCTGAACCAGGGGCAAGGAAGATAACTCTAGGTATCAATCGACTCGTAGGACAATCTACTTGATAATGGTCCAGGACGGACCGAAACGTCGTCGTCTCTTCAATTTCTAGTGTGTGGTGTGGTCAACACTTGTCAGCAACGTTATTGTGACTTCATCTGCATAACTCTAGGTAATCGGACAGTTCAGGAGACAGACTTGTTGAAGCAAATCAAAATGCTATTGCCTATGCTAAGCAATTAGAACCAATGACCAGCAGCAAAGTATAAAGAAGCCACCTAGTAGAAGTTCCTAACAGTGGCCAGTAGATATCGTCTTGACAAGGAGCCATCAAGTGGGATAGTTAAAAATGTAAGCTTAGAGATTGAAAAGCAAATCTGAATTTTCTGGGAAGTAGATAAAACAATATATATTCACATTTCAGTGTTTTTGTTGGAGGAGGGGTTGGGAGGAGGATTTTTCTCATTTCAGTGCCTTTTACAGTGAATCTGTTGAATCTTTATTTTTCTCTGTAGCGCTCTAGTTTTGCTGCTGCTGCTGCTGTGCTTTACTTGCTAAGGCAATAGTCAATCTGTGTGGTGTACTGTACTGTATATGCAAGTAGCAACTGCTCGCTTATCTAACCCAACTTGAAGAAATAGAATCCTTGTAATGTGTTATGGTATCCCTGAAGGATGGGAACTTTTGAGGGGACAACCAGGACAATAGGGAAATATAGGGAAAAGGGTTAACAAAATATTGGTCAAGAACCTGTTTATTTTTAAGCAGCACTCATGTCTTGTGATGTTTCCCAAATACTGTATAGCTGTATTATGTTGGTAAACATTTAATTCCTCCCTCACTAACTTTCCCTCAATTTTTTCTCCCTCCCACACTAACTGAATAATAAATTGTTATTCTACTCAAATATGTTATGCTCGAGACGTTTGTAAAATCTTTCAAGACAATATCTATTGCAGGAAACTAAGAGAACAAATGAACTCACAGCAGCTGGGGCCTCAGGAAGTTTGTCAGTTGTCCGATACAAGTGACTACAAGAGTAGCTCCTGTTGAACATCCTCGAGAAGATCAGCTGCAGTGAACAACCTCGAGAAGATTAGTTCCAATGAACACCCTGGAAAAGAGTAGCTCCATTGAACATCCTGTTGATCACCAAGACTCAGTCATATTGTAGTGGAAACATAGGACTACATTAACAGTGAATACCCATTTTTTACATAAGGAATATCTTACAAAATACTAGCTCTGGGTACAGAAAATATTAGCCAATTATAAGGTGTTCTATACTGGCATACCCACAAGACATTATTTGTATCAGTCCACCACTGCTGACACTGAATAATGGTGAATGCTGTAAACTTGTCTCCTGGCGATAAATGTTCCCCGTTTCCTTCACATCACATGCTGCCTCAACTTGTGTATGCTGTGTGGACCTTTCTAGTTTTGTATTCAGCCCTGTGCATCATCTAGTTCTTAGATTATGTAGGAAAGTCAGTAAAGCTATATAAGCTATATTATATATGTTGAATTATTTGAATAGTTATTAAGTTTATAAATTTCAATTTGACTTCATTCATCTCAATTTATTTTAAGCTAATAAGACCAGACAAGTCATAAGGCTTTACAGCATGAAACTTTTTCTTTCTTGTATTAAAAGAGAACCATTACTTTAAAGAGTGCTATACCATATCTGAAATTGTGCAGGAGCTGGCTTTGTAGTTTGTTATCCAGAATACTAAATTTTAACATTGGTAAATATGTGTAAAAATGTATCAGTCTGGACAACTAGTTTCTCAACCAGCTATTCAGGACCTGCACGATCCAGGAGCTGGTGCATTTCTTTGGTATGTATCAGTTACCAAGTCCCATAGCCAATGCTGCCTTAATGTTGGTATTATTATTAATGTCATCACAGAGAATGGTACCCAAAAATTAAGAGAATTGGGAAAACAATGAATTAAAAACAAAAATAAGATGCTAACTCTGCAGGCATTTTCAAAGAAAAAACAAATGTAGCTATCTCTAGTTCCACGAGATCTTGTCCCCTCCCGATGGATATGACCAATTCCATTCTGTGTGGTTACCCATATTTTGCCTTGTTCACTATTTTTCCTGTGCACAAATATCATGCAAGGCTGATATTTTCTATTGATATATCAACTTCACCTCATACCTTCCCATTATTTGTTTTGTTGTCTATACCTTTATACAGTAATATAATCATTGCCTCATTATGGGAGGCATTTCTAACCAAAGATTCACATTTATATGTTTGGATATAGATATATAATTTTTATTATTGGTAGCAGTTCAACTATGTCACATCAAGGGCTTTACAAAATACTGAAACTATATTTCAAGTCATAATAGCAAATCATTATGTCATGGATTGAGGCAGTACATGGCAATTACTAATTGTCAATGCCCTGATGCCATGAGTATGCATTAGCCCATTCCAAAGTGTTAATTATGTCTTGTATATGGCAGATGTACTCTTATTTGTTTCAGAGTGTATTTATTTGATTTACTATTTGAATGACAGAAGACAGTTCTGTAAAATGTATATAATGTAAATTTTATAAATTATGTACACTGTTTGGTACCTGTTTCATGATCCTCGTGCACATTATGTTGTCTCATTTAGACATGACTTAGGTTATCCTGTAAATAAAGGTGTGAAAATAAATCTATGTGCTAATTTTGTTTATTTTATACTTTCCAGTAAGAACTGAAGAAAAGTCATTTCAAACCTAAATATGACAATTTTCTAGTACCCCCATAAAATTAGTGATTTAATTTCACAAAAAAAACAATTACAGACTGATAGCACTAGCATCACACATCATAAAAAATCTTTGAGAGAATGCCAAGAAGTAAGATCACAAAATACATGGAATCACAGCATCTCCAGAACCCCGGACAACATGGTTTCAGAACAGGGCGCTCTTGCCTGTCACAGTTGCTGGACCACTGTGACATGGCATTAGATGTCAATGAAGACAAACAAAATGCTGATGTAATTTACACAGATTTTGCAAAAGCCTTTGACAAATGTGACCATGGAATTATTACACATAAAATGCGTTCAAAAGGAATTACCGGAAAAATAGGCAGATGGATCTACAATTCCCTGACTAACAGAACCCAATGTGTAAATCAACAAAATAAAATCCGGTCCATCAACAGTGAAGAGCTCAGTTGCCCAGGGTACTATTCTTGCTCCAGTACTTTTTCTCATCCTCATATTGGACATAGAGAAGGACACAACCTTTAGTACTGTATCATCCTTTGCAGATGACACTAGGATTTTTATAAGAGTAAACATCATAGGGGACACAGCAAACCTCCAATCAGATGTAAATCAGGTCTTTCTATGGGCTACAAAAAATAATATGGTGGTTAACGATGATAAGTTCCAGCTCATGCGCTATGGAAAAAAATGTAAATATAAAACGGAAACCACATACAAAACTCGATCAAATCATAACATAGAATGAAAAAGCAATGTAAAGGATTGCAATGTAAAGTGCAGGTCAGCAATTTCTCTAGCTTTGAAAGGGGCTGTCATTGTGCAGCAGTATTCCACTCTAGACAGCACTTGCATCTTGAAAAGTATCATCATCGGTATAGTGTGTCTAAGGTGAAAGGCTCTTGTTATCCAACCTGTCATTTTTCCTGCAGTTGTGACGGCTACTTTGTTGTGTTCTTTAAATGTAAGGTCTTCCGACATCAGTACACCCAAATCCTTTACATTGCCTTTCCGTTCAATATTATGATTTGACTTGAGTTTTGTACGTGGTTTCCGTTTTAATATTTTCATTTTTTACATAGCGCATGATCTGGAACTTATCTTCGTTAAAAACCATGTTATTTTCTGTAGCCCATAGAAAGACCTGATTTACATCTGATTGGAGGTTTGCCGTGTCCTCTATGTTGTCTACTCTCATAAAAATCCTAGTGTCATCTGCAAAGGATGATACAGTGCTATAGGTTGTGTCCTTCTCTATGTCCGATATGAGGATGAGAAAAAGTACTGGAGCAAGCACAGTACCCTGGGGGACTAAGTTCTTTACGGTCGATGGTCCATATTTTATTTTGTTGACTATTACACATTGGGTTCTATTTGTCAGGAAATTGTAGATCCATCTGCTTATTTTTCCAGTAACTCCTTTTGAATGCATTTTGTGTGTTTTATTATTTATTTTAATAACACCATGGTCACATTTGTCAAAGGCTTTTGCAAAATCTGTGTAAATTACATCACCCTACCTGGATCTTATCTGGAGAGGGTTCTTGGATTAGTTCTACTCCCAGAGCCCGGCCTCAGGCTCGACTTATGATAACATGGCTGTTATCTATAACACTCCAAGCAAACCTGAGGGCAGTAATATCCCAGGAACATCAACTAAATTTTGGAGGCTTGAGGCAAAGTGAAATTCACACCAGTTACTCCATCTATCATCATTCTATTATGCATGAAGAACTGCATGTCTATGGGTCATCCAATAATGTTAGCAGACTTCTAGATGTTACCACTGCTAGGCTTAGGCTCGGCTACAAGTACCTCTGGGAGTTTGTAACATCTGCTGATGTAGATTTGACTAAATGTAAACTCTGTCAGCAGAACTATTCGCATACTTTGCGTCATTATATAATGGAATGTGAAAAATTGCGGAATTTAGAGATAACACCATCAATAGTGTCCAAGAAATGTGTAAGTACTTCATTCACAATGATGTGCTGCCCGAAATTTTAGCGAAGTATCCAAAATTTGCTTACTGTCGGTAATGCATGCACATGACTGTAAAGCTGCCGCCCAGTTAGGTGGGTGTGCAGCAAGACTAGTAACTGTGTGACTCACTATAGATGTAAAGTGCCTTGTATAGTGACTGTTGTGAGCCTCTTGTAATGTCACTTGTGACACAAAGATTCTTGATGTGTGTATTTGTGTGGGCGATTAGATATGTATGTGTATGTATGTGTATACGTATATATATATGTACATGTATGTATGAGGGTGTGTACATGTGTATACAACATTGATAATTTTGTAACTAGCGTTAAACATTGTTATTTGCTTAGCTAAACGAACTAGAGGGTTCAGTTCCTGAACCGATTATGTGCCTCTGTATCCTTTACACCACCGCCCACGGGATGGGTATGGGGTGCATAATAAAGAAAGAAATTGAATTGAATTGCAACAGGCTGTTGCTTGGAGTGGCCTACAGGCCCACATATCCACTACAACCTGGTGGGTCTTGCATTTCTTGCAGGAATTTATCTAATTACCTCTTGAATACATCCATCTTTGTTTTGTTCCCGCAATATTTCTAATGCTTGCTGGAAGGGTGTTGAACAGCTGTGGGCCCCTGATGTCATGTTCTCTGATTGTGCCTATGGCACTTCTACTCTTCATTGGTTATATTCTGCATTTCCTTCCGTATGTTTAGTTCCAGCATGTTTTTATTATTGAAAATTTGGTACCTGGCCTTCAAGTATTTTCCATGTATATATTATTTGATACTTTTCTTGTCTCCTTTCCAAAGAGCACATTTTGAGAGCTTTGAGATGGTCCCAATAATTTAGATGTATTATCATTTCGATGCGTGCCATGGATGTTCTGTATTCTTTCTAATTCAGAGATCTATAGCGCTCTGGAAGGGGAAAGTGAGTACCGAGCAATACTCAAGACGTGACAGCACCAGTGATTTATTAAATAATATTAGCATTGTTGTGGGGGTCTCTGGATTTGAAAATTCTCATAATCCATTCTGTCATTTTCCTGGCCGCCACTATATTTGCTCATTATGTTCACTAAATGTCAGGTCGTCAGAAAACATAATTCCCAGATCTTTTGCATGTTGCTTTCCTTCTATGATTGTGTCTAATTGTCCCGTGTACCCTGTCTTTCATTTAACATCCTTGTTTCCACCATACCTAAGTACCTGGAACTAGTCACAATAAAATATGTCATTTCCAGTTGCCCAATTGCAAAGTTTATTAATATCTGCCTGCAGTTTCAGTGTCTTCTACAGAGGAAATTTTCATGCTGATTTTTGTATCATCTGCAAAGGATGACACGAAGCTGTGATTAGTATTTTTTACTACTGTATATCTGAGATAAGAATGATAAATAGCAGCAGTGCAGGGACTGTATCCTAGGGTACAGGACTTTTCACTACACTTTGACTTTATCTTATTTAATTGACTGTCACACACTGCTCATTAAGTTGAAAATTCAATGCCTCACTTTACTCTTTATTCCTATTGCTCTCATTTTATGGCTATCACTCCATGGTCACATTTGTCGAATGCCTTTGTAAAATTGTGTATGCAACATTTGCATTTTTTTTCTTCTAAGGCTTCTGTGATTTTGTCATGGTGGTTGAGTAACTGTGACAGACAGGATCTTCCCGCTCTAAATCCATGTTGTCCGAGTTGTGTGGTTCATTATTTTCCATAAAACTCTAGATTTTATTCCTAATCACTCTTTTCAAAAACTTTTGTGTGTGATGCTAGTGCAACTGATCAATAATTTTTTCCCAAAGCTTTACTACCTCCCCTTGTGCAGAGGAGCTATATCTGCAGATTTAAGTGTTGCTGGTATCTCCCCTGTATCCAAACTCTTTCTCCTTATTACACTGAGTGCCTGTGCTACTGGTACTTTACATTTCTTTATGAATATTGAATTCTGTGAGTCAGGACCAGGGCTGAGTGCATGAGCATGTTGTCAATTTCTCTTTCAAAGTCTTCTGAATTCGTGTTAATATCCGTTATATTACCTGCAACTTGGATGTTATTCACAAAGAAGCTGTCTGGATCTTTGGCTTTCATATTGTTTATTGGCGTGCTAAACATAGTCTCATACTGGCTTCTTAGAATTTCACCAATTTCCTTGTTGTCCACTGTGTACGTACATACAATTGTAATTAAAGGTCCAGTACTGGTGGAGGTTTTTGTTTTTGCATGTGTGAAAAAATACTTTGGATTTTTCTTTATCTTTTGTATAGCTTTCTGTTCCAATTCCATTTCCTCAGACTCTTATGATCGCTTCAACGTTTGCTCTATTTCTTTGATATCCCTGTTTTGGTTAATTCCCTTTTTTGTGATAGTCATGTCATTAAGTTATTAATAGTCATTAAGCATTTCTGTTATTTTTATTCCTTCTCCTGTACAGTTGTCTGCATTCTCTTTCTAGAGTGGTCCTTTTTCTGACCCTCCCCACAGGCACACGATTCAAGCAGATCTTGTATGCTTCAGCTGTCAGTTGAGCTATTCCCTGTGTGGGAGTTTTGTCGCTTAAGACAATCTCCTATTGAATGTTTGCAAGGTCTATATATATTTTTTCCCCAGTCGATCCTCTGACAATACCCCTTCTTGCTTGTTGGTCCTCTTTGACATACTACCATTATTAATGTTAGTTTGCACTTCAATGAGCCTATGGTCTGAGTATATAGTATTTGAGATTGAAATGTCTGATTAGTTCATCATTGTTTGTTAGAATAACAGGTCTAGTATGTTTTCATTCCTAGTTAGTTATGTAATCTGTTGCCTGAGTGAGAATTTGTCACAGAATCTCAAAAGTTCTCTGACCTGTGGTTGATTATTTCCAGGTTGGTTCCCTGTTATGATATTTTTGTTTGCCTTCCTCCATCTTAGATTTGGTAGATTGAACTCTCAAAGGAAAAAGATAATATCAAACTGGGTTTGCAAGGTCCTCAAGGACGTTCTTTATTTTGTGCATCTGCTCTGTGAATTCCACAACCATTGTATCTGATAGTTTATATATTAGAATAATAATTCTAAAGCCAATTTCATCCCCTGGGAGGTGGAGTTATGTAGTGAGTATATTAACTTTTATACTGTTAATTGTATGTTAACTATGTTAATTGGGAATATATTTCCTAATTAACATACAGCACAAACTTAATGACACATGCCCCAACAGACAACGAACCATCAATCTTGCCTGTACAGATATCGACGTGTCGGACCTTAATGATGTAACTGAATGGGAATTAAATCATGCACTAAAGATGGGCAAATCAACTGCTCCTGGAGAGGACGGTATTACTTACAGTTTACCGAGATTAGTCTCACAAGTACCAGGTAATCCACTATTAGTGTTGTACAGAATGAGTTTAAGTGAAGGAGTATTACCTGATGCTTGGACAAAGAATGTCATTGTTCCTATCCCCAAACCACACTCAGATAATTATAGACCCATATCTCTAACATCATGTGTTTGTAAAGTGCTTGAACGCATTGTTCTTAACCGACTCATGTATCGTATACAGGGGCACCTGTCACCCCAACTGTTTGGACTTATGCCTGGGCTCAGTACACAAGACTGTTTTGCTGAATACTTCCCGCATAATACATTTCCTCATAAAGGAGGAAATAAGGCAGAGGCAAAAAATTACAGACCGATAGCACTAACATCGCACATCATAAAAATTTTTGAGAGAGTGCTAAGAAGTAAGATCACAAAATACATGGAATCACAGCATCTCCATAACCCCGGACAACATGGTTTCAGAACAGGGCGCTCTTGCCTGTCGCAGTTGCTGGACCACTATGATATGGCATTAGATGCTATGGAAGACAAACAAAACGCTGATGTAATTTACACAGATTTCGCAAAAGCTTTTGATAAATGTGACCATGGTGTTATTGCCCATAAAATGCGCTCAAAAGGAATTACCGGAAAAGTAGGCAGATGGATCTACAATTTCCTGACCAACAGAACCCAATGTGTAATAGTCAACAAAATAAAATCCAACCCGTCAACCGTTAAGAGCTCAGTCCCCCAGGGTACTATGCTTGCTCCAGTACTTTTTCTCATCCTCATATCGGACATAGACAAGAGCACAACCTATAGCACTGTATCATCCTTTGCAGATGACACTAGGATCTTCATGAGAGTAGGCAACATAGAGGACACGGCGAACCTCCAGTCAGATGTAGATCAAGTCTTTCTATGGGCTACAGAAAATAATATGGTGTTTAACGAAGACAAGTTCCATCTGTGCGCTATGGAAAAAATGAAAATATAAAAACGGAAACCACGTACAAAACTCAGGCAAATCATAACATAGAACGAAAAGGCAATGTAAAGGATCTGGGTATACTCATGTCGGAAGACCTTACCTTTAAAGAACACAATAAAGTAGCCGTCACAACTGCAAGAAAAATGACAGGTTGGATAACAAGAACTTTTCACACTAGAGATGCTATACCGATGATGACACTTTTCAAAACGCTTGTGCTCTCTAGAGTGGAGTACTGCTGCACAATGACAGCCCCTTTCACTGCTGGTGAAATTGCTGACCTGGAGAGCGTGCAGAGGTCCTTTACTGCTAGAATCCACTCGGTAAAACATCTAAACTATGGGGACCGACTTAAGAGCCTAAATCTGTATTCCCTTGAGCGCAGGCGGGAGAGATACATAATAATTTACACGTGGAAAATATTAGAGGGGCTGGTCCCAAACCTGCACACAAAAATAACATCACATGAGACCAGAAGACATGGCAGGATGTGCAGAATACCTCCGTTGAAAAGCAGAGGTGCAACTGGTACTCTGAGAGAGAACTCTATCAACATCAGAGGCCCGAGACTGTTCAAACGCTTCCACTACACATAAGGGACATAACTGGCAAACCCTCACAGTGTTCAAGAGAGAACTGGATAAGCACCTCCAAAGGATACCTGATCAAACAGGCTGTGACTCATACGTCAGGCTGCGAGCAGCCGCGTCCAACAGCCTGGTTGATCAGTCCAGCAACAAGGAGGCCTGGTCGATGACCGGGCCGCGGGGACGATAAGCCCGGAAGCACCTCAAGGTAACTCAAGGTATCCTATTCCCTTTGTAAGCCAGGATTGTTAGCCTTTGGTTGTGACTTGTTTTGTAAGCATAGGACAGTGGGTGTTATGAAGGCTGAGAGTTTTTTGAAGAAAAATTGCACTGCTAGGTTGATGTCCCCTATGTTACCTAACTCGGACTCCAGTTGACATTATCAGCCGCAGTTATAAAATTGCCTAATGCAGTTTCATTGTGCAGCCTAAAACGTATCTCCTTGACTCTAGAGGTGGTTTGTTAATGTTAGTTAAGAGAAATGTGGGGTAATGGTCTGTAGTGCTATCGGTGATTATACCTGAAGTAAGCGGAGTGGTTATGTTTGTCCAGATGTGATCTAGAATCGTGGCAGTACTATCAGTGATTCTAGTAGGTTTAGTGATTAAGGGTATGAAGAAGCAGGAATTCATACAGTTAAGAAGCTAACAGCAGTAAGGTGTTCAGGCTCACAGAGGTCAATAATAAAGTCCCTGCGATAATAGATGGTTTTGTTCAGTCTGTTATCGAGAATTAGATTACTAAGTTTGAATTGAATTCGGACACATCAGTGTTAGGAATTCTATAGACTGCACCCACAGACAGGATAGACTCGGCACCCTTGACTCTGAAACTGGCGAAGATATACTCCCACAGCAGTCTCTAGTTCTAATTACTTTTAAGCATGTTAATTCTTGGTGGTAGTAAAGAGCAGTGCCACCACTTCTCTGAATTTGACGACAGTTGTGAATTGCCGAGTAGTTAGGCATGTTAAAGAGTTGAGTAGTATCCTCTTTCACCATGTTTCAGTAAGTATAATAAAAGAGAATTTATTGTCAATAGTTTCAATCAAGGCACTAACATCATCGAAGTGTTTACCTAGGGATCTAACATTTAAGTTGATTACAGAGATATTGTGATTATGTGTTAATACATGTTACATCATGTGCTGTAAATATCTGCATTACATTACATTTGCTTGGGTTAAACTCTAACAGCCATTTGTTCGACCATTCCTGCAGCTTGTCCAGGTCTTCTTGAAGCCTCAAGCTGTCCTCTCTGTCTTAATCCTTCTCATAAATTTGGTGTCGTCTCCAAACATTGAGAGGAATGAGTCTAACCCTCTGGGAGATCATTTACATATCGGAAACAGGATAGGTCCAAGCACAAAGCCCTGTGGGACTCCACTGGTGAATTCACGCCATTCTGAGGTCTCACCCTCACTGTAACTCTCTGCTTCCTATTGATTAGCAGTCTTCCCATTTCTGGTAGGTCTCCCGTTTCCAGTGCCTACTATACACTATGGAGAGTGGCAAGCAAAGTGCTCTGCACACTCTTTCAATACCCATGGCGAGATTCCGTCCGGCCCAACAGCTTTTCTCACATCCAGCTCAATAGGTGCTTCTTGACCTCACATCTTGTAATTTCGAACCTTTCCAAGGTCACATGGTTTGCTACCACCTCTCCTAACGCCGTGGCTTTTCCTGTTCTATTGTAAAGACCTCCTGGAACCTTTTGTGAGTTCTTCACACACCTCTTTGTCATTCTCTGTGTACCTGTCCTCGCCCCCCTAAGTTTCATCACCTGTTCCTTCACTGTTGTCTTCCTCCTGATGTGACTGTGTAGTAGCTTTGGTTCGTTCTTGGCTTTATTAGCTATATCATTTTCATACTTTTTCTCAGCTGCTCTTCTCACACTAACATACTCGTTCCTGGTTCTCTGGTATCTCTCTCTACTTTCTGGTGTTCTGTTATTATGGAAGTTCCTCCATGCCCTTTTGTTCAGCTCCTTTGCTTTCATACATTCCCTATTCACCACGGATTCTTCTTTGCTTCTCTGTTTTTTCCTGTCGGGCTGGGACATACCTGTTTACAGCCTCCTGACATTTTTGGGCGACATAGTCCATCATGTCTTGTACGGACTTGGTTCCGAGTTCTGTGTCCATTGTATATCCCATAGGAATTTATTCATCTCCTCATAGTTTTCCTTTCGGTACGCCAGCCCTTGTTTCCCAGTTCTTTTTTGGGGGTGATAATTCCTAGCTCAACCAGGTACTCAAAGCTCAATACACTATAATCACTCATTCGCAAGGGGGCTTCCAACTTAACTCCCTTATATCCGACTCATTTAGGGTAAAATAGATCAAGCAAGGCTGGTTCATCCCCTCCTCTCATTCTTGTCGGTCCCTTGACGTGATGACTTAGAAAGTTTCGGTTGCCACATCCAGCAGCTTAGCTCTCCATGTGTCTGGGCCTCCTATGGGTCTCTGTTCCCCCAATCTATCTTCATGGTTGAAGTCTCTCATGATTAGTAGCCTGGATCCGTTCCTGCTAGCCACAGAAGCTGCTCTCTCTATTATATTGATGGTGGCCAAGTTGTTTCTATCATATTCCTGTCTGGGTCTTCTGTCATTCGGTGGGGGGTTATATATGATTACTATCTATAATTTCTGTCCTCCAGTTGCTATGGTGCCTGATATGTAGTCACTGAAACCTTACAGTTCTGAATTACCATCTCTTCGAAACTCCAACCTTCTCTTAGTAGCAAAGCTACACCACCTCCTCCTCTCCCTTCTCTCTCTTTTCCTCACTACATAGTAGCCCTGTGGAAACACTGCGTTTGTTATGGTTTTTGTTAGCTTTGTTTCTGTGAGTATATTATGTCTGGGTTTTCTTCTAGTACCCATTCTCCAAGTTCACTTGTTGTATTTGTAATCCATCTGTGTTAGTGTACATTGCCTTGAAGTTCACTTTCTTTTGTTCATTTTCTTGTCCCTTTCTTGGCAAGCATTCTGCTGGTGTGGGAAGCTGTTCCATGGGTGAGAAGATCTGTGAGGTTGGTTTGCAGGGTCTCAGAGGAGTTTGGGGTGGGGAGTGGGGGTTTCAGGGAAGG
>WNGS01163890.1:20627-32883 GCA_020271785.1 Procambarus virginalis
TCCCTCCCTGCCTCGCCATGTCCAGCCCTGGATGTTTTGCAGTAGGTGAGGACCTTCGAGAAGTTAGGCCGTCTTGTGGGTGAGTTTACCGAGTTAGGCGCCTCTAAAACACCCGGACCTGAAGCCAAAGTTTGGCCAGTCATGTGTTCACTCCTGTTAAGACGGAAGCGTTGTGGCGTGGCTGTGTTTCGGGGCTGCGTTTGAGGCTCTTGACTGACGAGAAGCAGCAGTTCTGTGTGGAGTGTTCACTCCTGTTAAGACGGAAGCGTTGTGGCGTGGCTGTGTTTCGGGGCTGCGTTTGAGGCTCTTGACTGACGAGAAGCAGCAGTTCTGTGTGGAGGACAATAAGAGATTGTATGATTACATTTTAATCTTGTAAGGTTTAATCTGAATCATGTCAGGGGTGATTGTGCAAGATGCTGGCTGTTGCTGGTGTATGTAGTTGGTGAATATGTTAGCTTGTGAACGCACTTTTGCTTGCGAATAATGAAATAATGAATGAAATTGTGGTCCTGTGGAACCAGGTATCAACCAGGCTTGTTGTATAGCTTCACTTTAGTTACTCTAGTGGGAAGCAGTATCTGTAATGCTAATTAGTTAGTCTTCAATGTTAAGGGAACTTTGTATGTTATTTTGTATGTATACACACACACACACACACACACACCACACACACACACACACACACACACACACACACACCACACACACCACACACACACACACACACACACAGCAAATGTAAAGTTATGGAAATGGGAAAAGGAGATAGGAGACCAAAGGGACAGTATACAATGAAGGGGAACAGCCTACCTGTGACGACGCGCGAAAGAGACCTGGGTGTGGACGTAACACCTAATCTATCTCCTGAGACACATATAAATAGGATAACGACAGCAGCGTACTCTACACTGGCAAAAGTTAGAACATCATTCAGAAACCTAAGTAAGGAGGCATTTAGGGCTCTTTACACAACCTACGTGAGGCCAGTCTTTAGAGTATGCCGCCTCATCATGGAGTCCCCATCTTAAGAAGCACATAATGAAACTGGAAAAGGTTCAGAGGTTTGCAACGAGACTCGTCCCAGAGCTACGAGGGATGGAGTATGAGGAGCGCCTGGGGGAACTATGCCTTACGACACTAGAAAGAAGAAGGGAGAGGGGGACATGATAGGAACGTATAAAATACTCAGAGGGATTGACAGAGTGGACATAGACGAAATGTTCACACGGAATAGTAACAGAACGAGGGGACATGGATTGGAAGTTAGAAACTCAGATGAGTCACAGAGATGTTAGGAAGTTTTCTTTTAGCGTGAGAGTAGTGGAAAATGGATGCACTTAAGGAACAGGTTGTGGAAGCCAATACTATTCATAATTTTAAAACCAGGTATGATAGGGAAAGGGATAGGAGTCATTGCTGTAAACAACCGATGGCTGGAAAGGCGGGATCCAAGAGTCAATGCTCGATCCTGCAGACACAACTAGGTGAGTACAACTAGATGAGTACACACACACACACAAACCTATCAGAGAGAGAGAGAGAGAGAGAGAGAGAGAGAGAGAGAGAGAGAGAGAGAGAGAGAGAGAGGCAGGCCAAGTACAGGTCCCTTCGTAATCACCCTTAAGATCATTACACTACTCTTATCCAAGCTGATACAGTTCCAAAACCTCCATTTAGTCCTGTCAAAATAAGGCCCCTAAAATTTAATTTTCAGATATCAATCAATATTACAATAGCATTTCCCGTGTTAGACCTAAGGTAGGTTTGGATGTTTGGTGGGCGTCTTGGTGCTACATAGAAGGCACCAAGCCGGGAAGGGTTCGATAATCACTTAGTAATTGATGAATAAATTGATGTTAGTAATTGATAACTGGTGCACGTGTGAACCTGTTGTGTCTCCGTCACCCCAGGGTTCAGCTCTGACGGCGGGGAGGATCTGTGTGAAGTCCTGGTGCAAGCTGTCGATCCCCAGACGCCTCAGTACGTCAGTTCAGGCACCAACACGCCCTCCACCCCGCCCGCAGGCCACCACCACCACCACGCCCACCGCCCGCACCACCAGCAGCAGTGTGGGGCCGCCCGCCACCACTCCACCTACCACGCCCACATCAACAATCTCGACAACAACACCTCCCCCGATAACAACAACATGGATGTCGAGGTCAGTGTCTTTGTTCACTTGTTTCTACTTTCCTTGCAGATTTGTTCTTGTTTCCGTCGACAGCGATACACCTGGCCAGCCAAGGAATATATGGTAGGCATCCTTTCAGTCTCTTGAGACTATGGAGTTGCGCTCTGGTTGCCAGTCTCTCCAGGGCGCAAAGCCTGGGTAGGTAGATATGGAGGAAAAGCTGTTACCCATGCAGCAAGTCCCCCGTCTCCACGTTGCTGGAATTATCTAATGGAAAGGCAAATGTATAATCAACGTATAATATATATATATATATATATATATATATATATATATATATATATATATATATATATATATATATATATATACATAATATGCAAACAAGCTTGAGTTGTGTTGCTCACGTGGCCCCACAAAGTGAAGGGATTTGATCAAATAACTATGCCCAAGATTACCATCAGAGTGCCGTCGGGACGGCGAGAAATAACCTCGGCTACCATCGTCTTTTTGTACGGTCACTGATGGTCGAGAGGTTAAGATACCATGTACCCCAGTTGTATTGTGCTCCTGGCGGTCTGGGTTCGAGTCACGTCTAGGGTGTGAAAGGGTCCGAGGCAAGGCCTGTAATTCATCAAGTATTTACACGAACACGGACGAAACCTTTACATCTTTTCTCCATCGCGGCGGCTGTTTTTACATGTCTTAAGGAGTTGATAGAGCTCCTAAGCAGTAGGAGGTTGTTTAGAACAATAATAACCTTGGGTTGTGAACGTTCGAAGTTCGAACGGTTTACTAAATGTAAACAAGAGGTCTGACAGCTGAGTGGACAGCGCTTCGGATTCGTAGTCCTGAGGTTCCGGGTTCGATCCCCGTTGGAGACAAATGGACAAAAATGTTCCTTTCACCCTGATGCCCCCTGTTTTCCTAGCAGTAAATAGGTACCTGGGAATTAGACAGCTGCTACGGGCTGCTTCCTGAGTGTGTGTAACAAAAAGTAGGTCCTCAGAGGTCGTCCCACCTGTGGGGGCCCAGAGGTCGTCCCACCTGTGGGGGCCCAGAGGTCGTCCCACCTATGTGGGGGTCCTCAGAGGTCGTCCCACCTGTGGGGGTCCTCAGAGGTCGTCCCACCTGTGGGGGTCCTCAGAGGTCGTCCCACCTGTGGGGGCCCAGAGGTCGTCCCACCTATGTGGGGGTCCTCAGAGGTCGTCCCACCTGTGGGGGCCCAGAGGTCGTCCCACCTGTGGGGGCCCAGAGGTCGTCCCACCTGTGGGGGTCCTCAGAGGTCGTCCCACCTGTGGGGGGCCCAGAGGTCGTCCCACCTATGTGGGGGTCCTCAGAGGTCGTCCCACCTGTGGGGGGCCCAGAGGTCGTCCCACCTGTGGGGGTCCTCAGAGGTCGTCCCACCTGTGGGGGTCCTCAGAGGTCGTCCCACCTGTGGGGGCCCAGAGGTCGTCCCACCTATGTGGGGGTCCTCAGAGGTCGTCCCACCTGTGGGGGTCCTCAGAGGTCGTCCCACCTGTGGGGGTCCTCAGAGGTCGTCCCACCTGTGGGGGTCCTCAGAGGTCGTCCCACCTGTGGGGGTCCTCAGAGGTCGTCCCACCTGTGGGGGTCCTCAGAGGTCGTCCCACCTGTGGGGGCCCAGAGGTCGTCCCACCTATGTGGGGGTCCTTAGAGGTCGTCCCACCTGTGGGGGTCCTCAGAGGTCGTCCCACCTGTGGGGGTCCTCAGAGGTCGTCCCACCTGTGGGGGTCCTCAGAGGTCGTCCCACCTGTGGGGGTCCTCAGAGGTCGTCCCACCTGTGGGGGTCCTCAGAGGTCGTCCCACCTGTGGGGGTCCTCAGAGGTCGTCCTACCTGTGGGGGTCCTCAGAGGTCGTCCCACCTGTGGGGGTCCTCAGAGGTCGTCCCACCTGTGGGGGTCCTCAGAGGTCGTCCCACCTGTGGGGGTCCTCAGAGGTCGTCCCACCTATGTGGGGGTCCTCAGAGGTCGTCCCACCTGTGGGGGTCCTCAGAGGTCGTCCCACCTGTGGGGGTCCTCAGAGGTCGTCCTACCTGTGGGGGTCCTCAGAGGTCGTCCCACCTGTGGGGGTCCTCAGAGGTCGTCCCACCTGTGGGGGTCCTCAGAGGTCGTCCCACCTGTGGGGGTCCTCAGAGGTCGTCCCACCTGTGGGAATCCTCAGAGGTCGTCCCACCTGTGGGGGTCCTCAGAGGTCGTCCCACCTGTGGGGGTCCTCAGAGGTCGTCCCACCTGTGGGGGTCCTCAGAGGTCGTCCCACCTGTGGGGGTCCTCAGAGGTCGTCCCACCTGTGGGGTCCTCAGAGGTCGTCCTACCTGTGGGGGTCCTCAGAGGTCGTCCCACCTGTGGGGGTCCTCAGAGGTCGTCCCACCTGTGGGGGGGGGGGGCAGAGGTCGTCCCACCTGTGGGGGGGGGGGCAGAGGTCGTCCCACCTGTGGGCGGGGGGGGGGTCCCAGAGGTCGTCTCACCTGTGTGGGTCCCAGAGGTCGTCCCACCTGTGTGGGTCCCAGAGGTCGACCCACCTGTGGGGGGCCCAGTGGTCGTCCCACCTGTGGGGGTCCTCAGAGGTCGTCCCACCTGTGGGGGGCCCAGTGGTCGTCCCACCTGTGGGGGGTCCCAGAGGTCGTCCCACCTGTGGGGGTCCTCAGAGGTCGTCCCACCTGTGGGGGCCCCAGTGGTCGTCCCACCTGTGGGGGTCCCAGTGGTCGTCCCACCTGTGGGGGCCCCAGAGGTCGTCCCACCTGTGGGGGGCCCAGAGGTCGTCCCACCTGTGGGGGCCCCAGAGGTCGACCCACCTGTGGGGGGCCCCAGAGGTCGACCCACCTGTGGGGGGCCCAGAGGTCGTCCCACCTGTGGGGCCCAGAGGTCGTCCCACCTGTGGGGGCCCAGAGGTCGACCCACCTGTGGGGGGCCCAGAGGTCGACCCACCTGTGGGGGGCCAAGAGGTCGTCCCACCTGTGGGGGCCCCAGAGGTCGTCCCACCTGTGGGGGGCCCAGAGGTCGTCCCACCTGTGGGGGCCCCAGAGGTCGACCCACCTGTGGGGGGCCCAGAGGTCGACCCACCTGTGGGGGCCCAGAGGTCGTCCCACCTGTGGGGGGCCCAGAGGTCGTCCCACCTGTGGGGGTCCTCAGAGGTCGACCACCTGTGGGCCCCAGAGGTCGACCCACCTGTGGGGGCCCAGAGGTCGTCCCACCTGTGGGGGCCCCTCAGGGCGAGACGAGGGGCCCAACCGGCTCCGTGGTCGTATTGATTCTCCAGAGCGCCAGTTATAGTGTGTTGTCTTCTGGTTAGTGTCTTATGTTGGAGGGTGTTGGGGGAGTGTTGGAGGGTGTTGGAGGGTGGTGGGGGNCTGTTGCTTGGAGCGGGCCGCAGGTTACCTTCAGGTTACCTTGAGGTGCTTCCGGGGCTTAGCGTCCCTGCGGCCCGGTCGTCGACCAGGCCTCCTGATTGCTGGACTGGTTTTATCCTGATGATGTCCACGGTTGTTCCGGCAATATTGCTTATGCTCGCTGGGAGGACGTTGAACAATCGTGGACCTCTGATGTTTATACAGTGTTCTCTGATTGTGCCTATGGCACCTCTGTGGGCTCTCACTCCCCATATATTTTACGGGCTCACCATAGCCCGTGCTACTTGGAACTTTGTTCCAGGTAGCGAATCTTAAACAAACAAAATCTCACTGCCAGTGAGCGTGTACTCACCGGACCCTCACTCATCCATGAGTCTGGCCACGAGACAAAGGATGAGTATAAGAACCACCGCCTCATCAGCTCCAGGCGTCTCAACAATAACGTACACACAACCAACTGACAAACAACTAACTCAACAAATATAAAACTGGACACAGACGGAGATAAACAAATCACAGAAAGCAGTAAACAAACGATATTTACTGTGCTTAATTAGCCCAAGTGAAGGCGCTCTCAAGGCGCTCCACCCCCCCCCCCTCACGACTAAGGGGAAGTCGTTTCTTCTCTTCACTTGCCCCAACGTACAAAATACAAAGTGCTAACCTAACCAGAAACGTACGAACCCAAGCCACCCACCTGACCCAAGCTAACACTCAAAACGTTGGATATTTGCGAGCCGCTACTGTTCATAGTACTGTGTAAAGTGTACGTTAGGGACCATAACGTGCACAATGAGACATACTAACTGAGAGGCAGCAAGAGGTATCCATCGTGGGTTCTGTAAGAGAAGGTGTTCCTTCATGTTACCGGTTTACCCGTTGATCATTATTTAGAGTTGTTCTAGTCCCGCAGCCCGGAGTGTTGAACAGTCTCGGGCCTCTGATGGTGATAGTTTTCTCTCAGAGTACCTGATAGAGCGCAGGCGGGAGAGATACATAATAATTTACACGTGGAAAATAGTAGAGGGTCAGGTCCCAAACCTGCACACAGAAATAACATCACATGAGACCAGAAGACATGGCAGGATGTGCAGAATACCCCCGTTGAAAAGCAGAGGTGCAACTGGTACTCTGAGAGAGAACTCTATCAACATCAGAGGCCCAAGACTCTTCAACACGCTTCTGTTACACATAAGGGGCATAACTGGCAAACCCCTCACAGTGTTCAAGAGAGAACTGGATAAGCACCTCCAAAGGATACCTGATCAACCAGGCTGACTCATACGTCAGGCTGCGAGCAGCCGCGTCCAACAGCCTGGTTGATCAGTCCAGCAACCAGGAGGCCTGGTCGACGACCGGGCCGCGGGGACGCTAAGCTCCGGAAGCACCTCAAGGTAAAGTATGTTAAGGGACTTAAACAGAGGGGCTGTGTGTTATCTGGACACACTTTGTTATACTTCTGATAGCAGATTTTTGCTGGATGACGATGGGCTTGAGGTAATTTGGTAGTTGAACCTCATACACACGTACCGTATGTACGATAGGGATATATTAGTGAGTAGTACAGTGTGAGGTGAGCAGAGTGAGGAACATAACATCTGGTGTTTGAGAGAATACCCTCATATTAACTATTAATGTTGACATTGTCTATCTGAAGGTGTATGCACTACGACGATTTGTTTCTAAATAAGATGTAGTACTGAAGGTCGGTTGTTAGTTTAGTGTGTTAGTTGGCTGACATTCACGAGGACATATTTGAACTAATTGCTTACATTATTGAGTGTTTGGGCCTGTGAGAAGTGTTGGCAGGGCGAGCTCGAGGCCCTCACACACACACCATACCTTATACCTCATCACTCACGCGCTGTGACTCATATGACAATGAATACTAGCATTATCCTCACTTTAATAAGACTATCAAAATCCTCAGATTAGGCAAAATTGTAATTAATTTTGTCAATAAAGATGTTATAATAATAAATGTCAGACTACGAGCAAAGATGTTAAACAACCTGGTTGATCAGACCTCAACCAGGAAGCTTGGTCAGAGACCGGGCCGCGGGAAAACTGATCCCGGAGCCATCATAAGGTAGGCAGAAAGATAGATAAAACTATTGCAGATATATTTTCAATTACTTACATTTATATTAAGATAAACTGGCAGGTAAGTATAGCAAGTGAGTTGTCCGCCAGAGTCCCTCAGCCAGGGACCAATGGACGCCACACACGTCACTACAGGCGGAGACCAATGGACGCCACACACGTCACTACAGGCAGGGACCAATGGACGCCACACACGTCACTACAGGCGGGGACCAATGGACGCCACACACGTCACTACAGGCAGGAACCAATGGACGCCACACACGTCACTACAGGCAGGGACCAATGGACGCCACACACGTCACTACAGGCAGGGACCAATGGACGCCACACACGTCACTACAGGCAGGGACCAATGGACGCCACACACGTCACTACAGGCGGGGACCAATGGACGCCACACACGTCACTACAGGCAGGGACAATGGACGCCACACACGTCACTACAGGCGGGGACCAATGGACGCCACACACGTCACTACAGGCAGGGACAATGGACGCCACACACGTCACTACAGGCGGGGACCAATGGACGCCACACACGTCACTACAGGCGGGGACCAATGGACGCCACACACGTCACTACAGGCAGGGACAATGGACGCCACACACGTCACTACAGGCGGGGACCAATGGACGCCACACACGTCACTACAGGCGGGGACCAATGGACGCCACACACGTCACTACAGGCGGGGACCAATGGACGCCACACACGTCACTACAGGCGGGGACCAATCGGTGCCAGGCACGCCCGCGTAGATTCTGCCAAAATGGATAGTGGGCCTCTTACGGGGATGTGGTGAGGGAGTGAAGTATATTGGGCAGGGGATGACTCACTCCCTCACCCTCTTCCTCACCTCCTCCTCCTCTTCTTCCTCCTCCCTATCCTCCCCCCCCCCTCTCCCTTCCCTTTGCCTTCACCCTCCTCCTCATCTCAATGCAAGAAAAGTTGAAAAAATCTCTGGTAATTACAGAGACACAGACATTGCATTCTGGTTCCTAGGATAGCTACGATCTCCTGGGTGTACCCACGGTCTCCTGTGTGTACCCTCGGTCTCCTGGGTGTTCCCACGGTCTCCTGGGTGTACCCACGGTCTCCTGGGTGTTCCCACGGTCTCCTGGGTGTACCCACGGTCTCCTGGGTGTACCCACGGTCTCCTGGGTGTACCCACGGTCTCCTGGGTGTACCCTCGGTCTCCTGGGTGTACCCACGGTCTCCTGGGTGTACCCACGGTCTCCTGGGTGTACCCTCGGTCTCCTGGGTGTACCCACGGTCTCCTGGGTGTACCCACGGTCTCCTGGGTGTACCTACGGTCTCCTGGGTGTACCCACGGTCTCCTGGGTGTACCCTCGGTCTCCTGGGTGTACCCACGGTCTCCTGGGTGTACCCACGGTCTCCTGGGTGTACCCACGGTCTCCTGGGTGTACCCACGGTCTCCTGGGTGTACCCACGGTCTCCTGGGTGTACCCACGGTCTCCTGGGTGTACCCACGGGCTCCTGGGTGTACCCACGGTCTCCTGGGTGTACCCACGGTCTCCTGGGTGTATCCACGGTCTCCTGGGTGTACCCACGGTCTCCTGGGTGTGCCCACGGTCTCCTGGGTGTACCCACGGTCTCCTGGGTGTACCCACGGTCTCCTGTGTGTACCCACGGTCTCCTGGGTGTACCCTCGGTCTCCTGGGTGTACCCACGGTCTCCTGGGTGTACCCACGGTCTTCTGGGTGTACCCACGGTCTCCTGGGTGTACCCACGGTCTCCTGGGTGTACCCACGGTCTCCTGGGTATACCCACGGTCTCCTGGGTGTACCCTCCGTCTCCTGGGTGTACCCACGGTCTCCTGGGTGTACCCACGGTCTCCAGGGTGTACCCACGGTCTCCTGGGTGTACCCACGGTCTCCTGGGTGTACCCACGGTCTCCTGGGTGTACCCACGGTCACCTGGGTGTACCCACGGCCTCCTGGGTGTACCCACGGTCTCCTGGGTGTATCCACGGTCTCCTGGGTGTACCCACGGTCTCCTGGGTGTACCCACGGTCTCCTGGGTGTACCCTCGGTCTCCTGGGTGTACCCACGGTCTCCTGGGTGTACCCACGGTCTTCTGGGTGTACCCACGGTCTCCTGGGTGTACCCACGGTCTCCTGGGTGTACCCACGGTCTCCTGGGTGTACCCACGGTCTCCTGGGTGTACCCACGGTCTCCTGGGTGTACCCACGGTCTCCTGGGTGTACCCACGGTCTCCTGGGTGTACCCACGGTGTGGTGACCTTCCACCACCACACGCCCAAAATAGTGTAAACTGACGATATGAGCGTAAGGAGCCAGAATGGTTGACACACACACTAGGGGGAGCTTGTCTCAGCGACACACACTAGGGGGCGCTTGTCTCAGCGACACACACACTAGGGGGCGCTTGTCTCAGCGACACACACACTAGGGGGCGCTTGTCTCAGCGACACACACACACTAGGGGGCGCTTGTCTCAGCGACACACACACTAGGGGGCGCTTGTCTCAGCGACACACACACTAGGGGGCGCATGTCTCAGCGACACACACACACTAAGGGGCGCTTGTCTCAGCGACACACACACTAGGGGGCGCTTGTCTCAGCGACACACACACTAGGGGCGCTTGTCTCAGCGACACACACACACTAGGGGGCGCTTGTCTCAGCGACACACACACACTAGGGGGCGCTTGTCTCAGCGACACACACACTAGGGGGCGCTTGTCTCAGCGACACACACACTAAGGGGCGCTTGTCTCAGCGACACACACACTAGGGGGCGCTTGTCTCAGCGACATACACACTAGGGGGCGCTTGTCTCAGCGACACACACACACTAGGGGGCGCTTGTCTCAGCGACACACACACTAGGGGGCGCTTGTCTCAGCGACACACACACTAGGGGGCGCTTGTCTCAGCGACACACACACTAGGGGGCGCTTGTCTCAGCGACACACACACACTAGGGGGCGCTTGTCTCAGCGACACACACACTAGGGGGCGCTTGTCTCAGCGACACACACACACACTAAGGGCTCTTGTCTCAGCGACACACACACACTAGGGGCTCTTGTCTCAGCGACACACACACACTAGGGGCGCTTGTCTCAGCGACACACACACACTAGGGGCTCTTGTCTCAGCGACACACACACACTAGGGGCGCTTGTCTCAGCGATACACGCACACTAGGGGGCGCTTGTCTCAGCGATACACGCACACTAGGGGGCGCTTGTCTCAGCGATACACACACACTAGGGGACGCTTGTCTCAGCGACACACACACACTAGGGGGCGCTTGTCTCAGTGACACACACACACTAAGGGACGCTTGTCTCAGTGACACACACACACTAGGGGGCGCTTGTCTCAGCGACACACACACTAGGGGACGCCTGTCTCAGTGACACACACACTAGGGGGCGCTTGTCTCAGCGACACACACACTAGGGGCGCTTGTCTCAGTGACACAGACACACTAGGGGGCGCTTGTCTCAGTGACACACACACACACTAGGGGGCGCTTGTCTCAGTGACACACATATACTAGGGGGCGCTTGTCTCAGTGACACACACACTAGGGGGCGCTTGTCTCAGTGACACACACACTAGGGGGCGCTTGTCTCAGCGACACACACACACTAGGGGGCGCTTGTCTCAGTGACACACACACTAGGGGGCGCTTGTCTCAGCGACACACACACTAGGGGGCGCTTGTCTCAGCGACACACATACTAGGGGCGCTTGTCTCAGCGATACACACACACACTAGGGGACGCTTGTCTCAGCGACACACACATACTAGGGGGCGCTTGTCTCAGCGACACACACATACTAGGGGGCGCTTGTCTCAGCGATACACACACACATTAGGGGACGCTTGTCTCAGCGACACACACTTACTAGGGGGCGCTTGCCTCAGCGATACACACACACACTAGGGGACGCTTGTCTCAGCGACACACACACACTAGGGGGCGCTTGTCTCAGCGACACACACATACTAGGGGGCGCTTGTCTCAGCGGCACACACATACTAGGGGGCGCTTGTCTCAGCGACACACACACTAGGGGACGCTTGTCTCAGCGACACACACACTAGGGACGCTTGTCTCAGCGACACACACACACTAGGGGACGCTTGTCTCAGCGACACACATACTAAGGGGCGCTTGTCTCAGCAACACACACACACACTAGGGGGCGCTTGTCTCAGCGACACACACACTAGGGGGCGCTTGTCTCATCGACACACACACTAGGGGGCGCTTGTCTCAGCGACACACACACACTAGGGGCGCTTGTCTCAGCGACACACACACACTAGGGACGCTTGTCTCAGCGACACACACACACTAGGGGTCGCTTGTCTCAGCGACACATACTAGGGGGCGCTTGTCTCAGCGACACACACATTAGGGGGCGCTTGTCTCAGCGACACACACACACTAGGGGGCGCTTGTCTCAGCGACACACACACACACTAGGAGCGCTTGTCTCAGCGACACACACATACTAGGGGCGCTTGTCTCAGCGACACACACACACTAGGGGCGCTTGTCTCAGCGACACACATACACTAGGGGGCGCTTGTCTCAGCGACACACACACCACTAGGGGGTGCTTGTCTCAGCGACACACACA
>WNGS01163891.1:43137-60599 GCA_020271785.1 Procambarus virginalis
TTAGAACAGCAGAGGATTGCGGCAGGTTTTGGGTGACACTAGTAATAATCCAGAGAGTACAAATTTCTTCTAAGTACAGTAAACGTGTAGATTTGCCTAAGTTAATGAGAAGATCCAGAAATATTTTTCTTGCATTTTGAGAAACTAGCAGTCAGCATGAATTGGCCTGTAGATCAATGGGTTAGCATATTACAAGGACAATTTAGGGTAAAGCTCAAGAGGTATTTGCATCATTGCCTGCTGAGAATTCTTTCGATTTTAAATTTGTTCAGCAAAGTATTTAAATGCTTACCAGCAGATCCCAGAGGCACATAGAATAAAATTCAGAAGTTTAAAAAGAGCACAGGACCAGACTATTTCTGATTTTGTAAGAGTAAAATTAAATCACTTTATAGATGGATTAAAGCACTTAATATTTCAGAGTTTGAGACTTTGAGAGACCTCATAGTAACTGAGGAAGTAATGGGATGTCTACCAGAGAAATTAGCTTTGTTTATGGCTGAAAATAAGCAAACCAATGATCTTATAAATTAGCCAAGCTAGCTGATGAGCATGACCTACTTACTAAAGTGCCTTTTAGAGCACCCATAATCATTTCAATGTTAAAACTAATCATTATGCTCATAAACATGTTTTCCAGACTCGACCAGCTACTTCACCTTCTCCCCTTAACCCTTCTCCTGTAAAGCCTAAATCTGAGAAACAACCGACAGGGTTGTCAACCTTAAGTAATGTAGTGAATAAGCCTGCAGTGGGTTCGGCTATTCCGACCACTAGCAGGTATTGCACGCATTGCAGGAGAAGAGGTCATGTGGTAAATTCATGTTATGCTTTGCACCCAGAGTTGAGACCAACTGGTCTAATATTGAGTAGGGGTTTGCAAACCATTAATGCCAATGTTGCTTCAGTCATGCCCAAGTGGATGACTAATTTTGATCCATACCTACATTCGGGAACCCTATTATGTACTAGTGGAACCTGGAAACCAGTCCAGTTGTTAAGGACACTGGTGCTTCCCAGTCTTTAATTTCTCGCCGTGTTCTTACTGATGTTAGCACAGAAGACACTGGAGAGGTAGTGTTATTGCAGGGACTTGGAGGGCTCATCCAGCGTGTACCATTAATTAAGGTTAACCTGAATTCTTCTATTACACCAGGTTGGTGCACTGTAGCAGTCAGTGAGCAGTTGCCCATTCCTGGGATTGATATAATTGTAGGTAATGATTCGATAAATGTAAATTTAGTGGGACCGATTGTCCTGTTATGTATACTAAACCTAATGCAGTACTGGCTCAACCAGATGAGGATGATGGTGTCATTTATCCAGCCTGTGTTGTGACCAGATCCATGGGTAAGCAGAATGTGGTAAGTCCTGCTACTACCAAGTGGATGTTCTCGAGGCCAGGACCCCTTCAGACAGGGAGGTGGAGGTGGACCTTGAAGATACATTTATAGCTCACGTGGATGTCGAGAGTGAGGCCGGTGCCAAAGCCCTAATTTATTCTGACCCAGATGGTCTGGAAGATGTGGCCCAGGTACCACTTCCTTGCCCGCTCGCTCCAGTTGTAGAGTTCCAGACCTTGCGTAAGTTACAGAGTACTGATCCCAGTCTAGCTGAGTGTTATGCAGAAGCAGCCGACTCCATCGATACTTTGGAGGAGAGTACGGGTTGTTATTTCAAGGATCAATGTCTGATGAGATGGAGACCATCAGGAACTCCCTCATCAGAGGATTGTGAGTTTAACACCCAGCTCGTTGTGCCAACAGAGTATCGGGAGCAGGTATTGCAAGCTGCTCATGATGACCTGATGGGAGGCCATCAAGGTATTACCAGTATGTATCATAAGATCTGTAAACTTTTTTATTGGCCGAAACTTAAAAAGATGTGGTCAGATATTGCCACAACTGTGTTGTGTGTCAGACTGTTGGTAAGCCTAATCAGACTGTGCCACGAGCACCATTATATCCTATTGTAGTGCCAGAGGAGCCATTTACTCATGTGGTACTGGATTGTGTCGGACCTTTACCCCGTACAAAATCCGGAAATATGTATATGTTCACTATCTTATGTATGACCACCAGGTTCCCTGAAGCGTATGCTTTACGTAATATTAGAGCTTCTACTATTATCAGGCAGTTGGAACGATTTTTTTCACTTTTTGGGATGCCCCGTGTAATTCAAACTGATAATGGGAGTAATTTTTGTTCCACCATCTTTAAAAATTTCTGTAGCAGTTTTGGTATAAACACAATTTTTCAAGTCCTTACCATCCTCAGAGTCAAGGGGGAATCGAGCGGTTCCACCAAACTCTCAAGAAAATGTTGAAGGCGACTGGGGAAGATTCACCCAGACATTGGGATGAGAATCTGCCATTTGTTTTATTTGCGGCTAGAGATGGATTGCACAGTGCACTAGGTTGTTCTCCATTCGAACTTGTATTCGGACATCAGGTGAGAGGACCTTTAAAGATGTTATTTGAACACATGTTAGGAGATGTTACAGCCAGGCAGAGTGAGCGTTACCTGACGGATGTCAAGAGCAAGCTGTCCAGAACGAGGGAGTTGGCCTTACGACATCTAGGTGAACAACAGCAGGTAATGAAGCAGAAACATGACCAGAGGTTCAAGGCCAAACTCAGAGTTTTTGAGCCAGGAGATTTGGTATTGGTTTTGAAGCCTCGTATGGGTACGTCTATGTCTAACAAATTCGCAGGACCGTATCAAGTAGTCAAACGTCTTGGGGAGGTTACTTACAAGGTTTGCCATCCCAAGCAGAAACGACAGACCATGAGTGTACATGTAAACCGGTTGAAGGCTTATTGTGGGCCTAGTATTGTGGCTTGTTGTGTTGCTGAGGAGGAAATTCCTGAAGAGTCGAGTGTTGCTGAGGAAGATAGTAATATTTGTTTGTCTAATTCCAGTAGTTCCGGGAAGAATTGTTGAGTCATTTGCAGGAGGAGGAGAGAGCAGAGTTCCAGGATCTTTTGGAGGTGTCTTCTAGCTTGTTTGGGGAGGTCCCCACTCAAACTTCTCTCATTACTCATGATATCACCCTGACAAATGTGACTCCAATTCGGTTGCACCCTTATCGAGTGACACCCGAGAAACGTCGTATCATCCAGGAGGAGGTTGATTATCTTCTTCGACATGGGTTCATTAGACCCAGTCAGAGTTCCTGGAGTTCGCCATGCCTATTAGTACCAAAGCCAGAAGACAAGTGGAGATTAGTAGTGGATTATAGAAAACTCAACCAGGTAACTACAGTTGATGTTTATCCGTTACCTTTATTAGAAGAATGTGTTGATACTATAGGTCATGCCAATTTTGTATCTAAATTAGATTTATCTAAGGGTATCATCAGATACCTCTTACAGATTTTGCTAGGGAAGTGACAGCATTTATCACTCCTGATGGAGCTTACGAGTATAACGTGATGCCGTTTGGCCTAAGGAATGCCCCAGCCACGTTTCAGAAATTAATGAACTCTTTGTTGAAGGATGTGCCAGACTGTAGGGCATATCTGGATGACATTGTGATTTTCAGTAAGAATTGGGTAGATCATATGTCTAGTTTAAAGAAATTGTTTCATATATTGCAACATGCTAATTTGACTGTCAATATGAAGAAATGTAGTTGGGCTAAAGGAACCATAGTGTATTTAGGACATGAGGTCGGACAAGGAAGGATAGTCCCATTGCACGATAAGATTCAGGCAATTGTGGAGTACCCAGTCCTAACTAATAAGAAGTCTGTGCAAAGATTTATTGGAATGTGTGCGTATTATAGGAGGTATTGTAAAAACTTTTCTATTGTTGCTGCACCCATAACAAATCTTTTAAGGAAACAGGTAAAATTTAAGTGGACGCAGGAGTGTCAGAACTCTTTTCAGAAGTTGAAAGGAATTCTCTCTACTTCACCTGTGTTAGCTAGTCCACAGTATAATAAACCTTTTATTCTTCACATAGACGCTTCAGATGTAGGAGCAGGTGCTGTTTTGTTCCAAGTAGGACCAGATGAGTTAGAACATCCTGTTTATTATTTTTCACGTAAGTTTGACAGAACACAAATTAATTACTCTGTAGTTGAGAAAGAAGCACTTTGTTTAATACTAGCAGTGAAGAAATTTGAGACATATTTGTCAGGAAATGAAGTAGTAGTATATACAGATCATAATCCATTGACATTCATCAACTCTATGAAGTGTAAAAACCAGAGAATCTTAAGATGGTCTCTAATTCTGCAAGAATTCAATATTGTAATTCGTCATATTCCTGGGAGGCAAAATGTAATTGCTGACGCCTTATCCAGAGGTTTTCCTGTTGCAGTGCCATAATCTGTAGTGTTCTTTATTCATAAGATGTATGTAATTTGTATTTTTTTTTTCTGTATGAAATTTCATTGCTTGTACTTGATTTAGTTTAAGTATTTTCATGTGGTGAAAATTTTTCATGTGTTAATTCATGCAGTCAAAAAATGAAATCAACCTTCAGTTAATTTCATTTTTTCTTAGGGGACGGGAGGGATGTTACGAATCTTGTTAAGATCCTCTCATTACTCTTAATTATTATTACTGTATTGTCTTATTCTTTAATCATTATAGCATCCAGTTGTATAATGTGAGATTTGTATGTTATATGATATATATTATAGAATGTATAGTGTGCTTGAGTTGCATATTATTTGTATGAGGCTTTCGTGTTACAATTCTCATGTGTTTCTCTGTGGGGGTTGATCAGGTTGGATATGTGAGTAGCGTGGGAAAGTATTGTCAAGCGAGTGTTATGATTTACCTTGAGTTATAACTCTTATTAATTGTCTGTAAATGCTAGTATAAACTAATGTATGGTGTACTCTTTTGATTAATAATGTCTGGATATATGTACTACTACCATTTATTATTTGTAATTCCACAATGTTATGTGGATCTTGGTTGTTTTTGTGGAACGCTTGGCCTGTGGAGAGACGCGTGGGGTTAGTCGCGTGGTGGTTGTGTTCGAGTGATAACATGTTTAAGTTAAGTCCTTGATTTGTATATTTAGTCATTCAAAGTTTTTATTTCCTGGTCAGATGATATTGTATTCTCTCATTTTAAGTGCTATTAATATTGCTCATTGCTCGAGAAGTATTTTATTTTAATTTGCATGCTGATAATATTTCTGGCTATTACGTACGTACCATTTAATTGTTATGTTTGTCCCCCTCAGCATAAATATTGTTCCCCATTTTATGCAGTGCTTATTCTTATACCCCTAGACTTCTATTACAAAGGCCTATATTAAATTTTTATGTACACTGCTGGGAGAAGAACCTTATTTAGTCTCGAGGGTGGTAACAGGCCCCTACTAGGGTGTGTGTGCGTGTGTGTGTGTGGGTGTGTGTGTGTGTTTGTGTGTGTGTGTGTGTCTAATTACCTTAGTGTAATTACCTAAGTTGTAGTTACAGGATGAGAGCTACGCTCATGGTGTCCGGTCTTCACAGCACCTTCGTCATATAACGCTTTGAACTATGACGGTCTTGGCTACCACCACCTTCTCACCTACTTGTTCCAACCGTCTACCGCTCTGTTTGCGAAAGTGAATGTTCTTATATTTCTTCGACATCTGTGTTTAGCTAGTTTAAATCTATGACCTCTTGTTCTGCCAACATAAGAACGGTATTTGGAAACTTGTGTAAGGAATCATTCAGAACTTTGTATACCACAAATGTCAGGCCAATCCTGGAGTTGCAGCCCCAGCATGGAGTCCATATTTAGTCAAGAATAAAACTAAACTGGAAAAGGTCAAAGGTTTGCCACCAGACTAGTACCCGAACTGAGAGGTATGAGCTACCAGGAGAGACTACGGGAATTAAACCTCACGTCGTTGGACGACAGAAAATTTAGGGGGGACATGATCACCAAATTGAAAATTCTCAAAGGAATTGACCGGGAAGATAAAGACAGGCTATTTAACACTAGGGGCACATGCACTAGGGGGACACAGGTGGAAACTGAGTCCCCAAATGTGCCACAGAGATGTTAGAAAGAACTTTTTTTAATGTCAGAGTGGTTGACAAATGGAATGCATTAGGAAGTGATGTGGTGGAGGCTGACTCCATACTCATTTCAAATGTACATATGATTGAGCCCCATAGGGTCAGGAACCTGTACACCAGTTGATTGACAGTTGAGAGGCAGGACCAAAGAGCCAGAGCTTGATTGAGCCCCATAGGGTCAGGAACCTGTACACCTGTTGATTGACAGTTGAGAGGCAGGACCAAAGAGCCAGAGCTCAACGCCCGCAAGCACAAATAGGTGAGTACAAATAGATGAGTACACACAAACACACACACACACACACACACACACACACACACACACACACACACACACACACACACACACACACACACACACACACACGCACACACACACACAGTGATGTGTGTGTGTGTGATGGAGGCTGTAGGAAGTGATGTGGTGGAGGCTAACTCCATACACAGTTTCAAATGTAGATATGATAGAGCCCAGTAGGCTCAGGAATCTGTACACCAGTTGATTGACAGTTGAGAGGCGGGACCAAAGAGCCAAAGCTCAACCCCCGCAAGCACAATTAGGTGAGTACACACACACACACACACACACACACACACACACACACACACACACACACACACACACACACACACACACACACACACACACACACACACACACACAGGGAAGTTAAGTTGGAAGCCCCCTTGGGAATGAGTGATCATAGTGTATTGAGCTTTGAGTACCTGGTTGAGCTAGGAATTATCACCCCCAAAAAGAACTGGGAACCAAAGGGCTGGCGTACCGAAAGGGAAACTATGAGGAGATGAATAAATTCCTATGGGGTATACATTGGGACACAGAACTCGGAACCAAGTCCGTACAAGACATGATGGACTATGTCACCCAAAAATGTCAGGAGGCTGTAAGCAGGTTTGTCCCAGCCCAACAGGAAAAAACAGAGAAGCAAAGGAAGAATCCGTGGTTTAATAGGGAATGTATGAAAGCAAAGGAGCTGAACAAAAGGGCATGGAGGAACTTCCGTAATAACAGAACACCAGAAAGTAGAGAGAGATACCAGAGAACCAGGAACGAGTATGTCAGTGTGAGAAGAGCAGCTGAGAAAAGGTATGAAAATGATATAGCTAATAAAGCCAAGACTGAACCAAAGCTACTACACAGTCACATCAGGAGGAAGACAACAGTGAAGGAACAGGTGATTAAACTTAGGGTGGGCGAGGACAGGTACACAGTGAATGACAAAGAGGTGTGTGATGAACTTAACAAAAGGTTCCAGGAGGTCTTTACAATAGAACAGGGAGATATCACGGCGCTGGGAGAGGTGGCAGCAAACCAGGTGACCTTGGATAGGTTCGAAATTACAAGAGATGAGGTCAAAAAGCACCTATTGGAGCTGGATGTGAGAAAAGCTGTTGGGCCGGATGGAATCTCGCCATGGGTATTGAAAGAGTGTGCAGGAACACTTTGCTTACCACTCTCCATAGTGTATAGTAAGTCACTGGAAACGGGGGACCTACCAGAAATATGGAAGACTGCTAATGTAGTACCAATATACAAAAAGGGTGACAGACAAGAGGCACTGAACTACAGGCCAGTGTCCTTGTATACCATGCAAGGTGATGGAGAAGATTGTGAGAAAAAACCTAGTAACACATCTGGAGGGACTTCGTGACAACCCATCAACATGGGTTCAGGGAGGGTAAATCTTGCCTTACAGGCTTGATAGAATTCTACAATCAGGTGACAAAAATTAAGCAAGAAAGAGAAGGGTGGGCGGACTGCATTTTTTGGACTGTCGGAAAGCCTTTGACACAGTACCCCATAAAAGGTTGATGCATAAGCTGGAGAAACAGGCAGGAGTAACAGGTAGGGCGCTCCAGTGGATAAGGGAGTACCTAAGCAATAGGAAGCAGAGAGTCACAGTGAGGGGTGAGACCTCAGAATGGCGTGAAGTCACCGGTGGAGTCCCACAGGGCTCTGTACTTGGACCTATCCTGTTTCTGATATACGTAAATGATCTCCCAGAGGGTATAGACGCATTCCTCTCAATGTTTGCTGACGACGCCAAAATTATGAGAAGGATTAAGACAGAGGAGGATAGCTTGAGACTTCAAGAAGACCTGGACAAGCTGCAGGAATGGTCGAACAAATGGCTGTTAGAGTTTAACCCAAGCAAATGTAATGTAATGAAGATAGGGGTAGGAAGCAGGAGACCAGATACAAGGTATCATTTGGGAGATGACATACTTCAAGAGTCAGAGAGAGAGAAAGACCTGGGGGTTGATATCAAGCCAGACCTGTCCCCTGAAGCTCATATCAAGAGGATAACATCAGCAGCATATGCCAGGTTGGCTAACATAAGAACGGCCTTTAGAAACTTGTGTAAGGAATCTTTCAGAACATTATATACCACATATGTCAGACCAATCCTGGAGTATGCGGCTCCAGCATGGAGTCCCTATCTAGTCAAGCATAAGACTAAACTGGAAAAGGTTCAAAGGTTTGCTACCAGACTAGTACCCGAGCTGAGAGGTATGAGCTACGAGGAGCAACTGCAGGAGTTAAACCTCACTTCGTTGGAAGACAGAAGAGTCAGGGGGGACATGATCACCACATTCAAGATTCTCAGGGGAATCGACAGGGTTGATAAAGACAGGCTGTTTAACACAAGGGGCACACGCACTAGGGGACACAGGTGGAAACTGAGTGCCTAAATGAGCCACAGAGATATTAGAAAGAACTTTTTTAGTATCAGAGTGGTTGACAAATGGAATGCATTAGGAAGCGATGTGGTGGAGGCTGACTCCATACACAGTTTCAAGTGTAGATATGATAGAGCCCAATAGGCTCAGGAAACTGTACACCTGTTGATTGACGGTTGAGTGGCGGGACCAAAGAGCCAAGCTCAACCCCCGCAAGCACAACTAGGTGAGTACAACTAGGTGAGTACACACACACACACATACACACTACCTGGCACCCCCTCCTGGGGGGCCAGGTAGCCTGGTGGATAGCGCGCAGGATTCGTAATTCTGTGGCGCGGGTTCGATTCCCACACCCGGCAGAAACAAATGGGCAAAGTTTCTTTCACCCTGAATGCCCCTGTTACCTAGCAGTAAATAGGTACCTGGGAGTTAGTCAGCTGTCACGGGCTGCTTCCTGAGGTGTGTGTGTGTGTGTGTGTGTGGTGTGGGAAAAAAAAGTAGTTAGTGTAGTTAGTAAACAGTTGATTGACAGTTGAGAGGCGGGCCTAAAGAGCAAAGCTCAACCCCTGTAAAATACAACTAAGTGAATACAACTAAGTGAATACACACACACACACACACACACACACACACACACACAGAAGAAGGTGTGTCTTCTGTGAAGGTAGTCTCCATCACCTTCTGTGAAGTACAATTTGTCCCCATTAACGACCCTGGGTACCTTTCTTCTCTCAAGAGGTGACTATGGGAGAGATTAAAGCCCCCTGCGGGTCCTTGTTGGTGTCAATCATGGAATTAACGTGAGACTTGCTAAAAAATTTTATGTATCATTTATACGCTCTATGATTGATTACAATGCTCTACATCTCACACTGTATACTGACAAAGAGCTGAAATCTGTTGAAACCTTGCAAAATGAAGCTATGCGTCTTATCCTTGGGGCTCCAAAGTCCACGAGAATAGTTAATATGAGAGCAGAGTTAAAATTACCTACCATAAGTGAGAGAATTTTGTCTATTAGCACAGTTTTCGGCGTGAAGGCATATAGTAGATCTAGACAACACATGAAGTTTCAAGCTAAACTTTCTAATATGCTGCACTCACCTGAGGTCTATAGAAGAAGAACGAAATCTGATTATGTATTTTGGTTCTACAACGTAGCCAACTCCATCAAAATATTAAATATGTACCCAACTCAATTAATGATTAATCAACTAATTACTCCATGGGATAACTGGGATGTATCAGTTGGTTTTGTAAATGCGCCCAAGAAAGACAGTGTGCGCTCTTCATTATTAAAACAGTTAACACTGAAAAGCATCACTGAAAGTACTCAGAGTATGGGTAACGATGTGTATGAGTGCTATACCGACGGCTCTGTAGAAGAAGGTGGGCGATGTACCGGATGTGCATGCAATATATTTGAACAATCTTCTTTCGTACATACAGCAATGAAGCGCGTCAACGACTGGGCAAGTACAACTCAAACCGAACTTGCAGGCATATACCTTGTCTTATGATCTCAGCCTGCAGGAGAAACGAGTCTACCCCCTTGAGAGTTATTCAGCAAGCCTGACCTAACTGGAAGGTCCAGGAATTATAGAGGCGATAACACAGATGTAAGATAGTTTGTTGAATTTAAATAAAATTTGAGATTATGGGCAATGAACGAGGAAACAGATAAATGACTGGTTGGGGGATGTGGACAAGTGGCTGGAGGTGTGAGGCTCGCTTTGGGAGAGCCTTGACCTCACTTGAGGCCGGACATCCATGGGGAAAGCCGCGCTTCGTCGAGCTCCCGCCAGAAGGGAACCCCTAGTGATATATCTCCAAAGAGAAGAGAAGTGTGCAGACGTGCCAGCTGTGGAGTCGAGCTGAAGACGTTGCGGTCTCAAGTCCTGGACGGCGGGGAGAGTATTAAGCCGCCCAGAGACAGTTTTGTGGGCTGTGGGAATTGCCCTGGTCAGACTTTGCCAGAGGAAGGAGCGCCCTCGACCAGATAATCTGTGGTAAGCAAGATTTAAGCCAGTTCATAGTGTTTGCTTATAGTTGGTCGTGTGCCCAGCGACAGTAGCTATGTTTATTTACAAGTTAAACAAGTTTTGGTAAGGCAGAAAGCCTGAAATAAGAGAGTAGAGTGGGAGGAGCACGGAGCGACGTCCGTCTACTCTGGGCGCTGACGGACGACTGAGTGAGGGGCGGGGAAGGCCCTCCCAGAGTGAGTGAAGCCCACCCGGCGAGGTGGCGCATGGACCCGCCCTAAAACGGGGGAGTCCACTCTCACTATCTGTAGAAGACAGATAGAGGTTGGAGGCAAAGATATTGTGTGATTAATTTTGTTTATGTGTTAAAGGGAAAACAATTTATTGGAGTGCAAATGGGTTGCAGGTTTGTCTTTGGGGAAGAAGTTGCTGAGGACTTCGAAGCCAGCACAGAAGGAGTAGTTGGTGAGACTCCAAGGCAGTCGAGGAGAGGACCTCGATCTGTGAGGAGAAGCAGTGAGGAGGAGTGTCACGTGCTTCTGCAGAGGTGGTGAAGTACCACAATTATTCGAGGAAACTTTATGGTGCAGCAGCCAGGAGAGCTGTGGATGATCCTAGTAGGAGTAGAGAAGCACCATAGTTGTCCAAGGAAACTTCATGGTAGCAGCCTGGAGGAGCTGCAGAGGATCCTGGTGGTTAAGCCCGGAAGAACCTGAAGTTATCAGGGTAGTGAAATAGTTCTAAATGATCACTTGTATGGAGGTGAGAGTATTTGTCATTAGCGTGAACGACGCAATGAGAGGTGAGTGATCGTTTGCCATTTATGTGCCACGAAGTGTATATTGAAGTTTAGAGTCACGGTCGTAGGCAGGATTACCTACAGATATTCTAGGACGGATAGAGTGATCGATTGATTCGTTGTGTGCCACTGAACATTTATACTGATATGTATATATATTTGTGTTATTGCATCTTCCTGCTGAATTTTCTTGTACGTGTTTAGAGGTATATTTATATGTATATATTCTCTTACTGGTAGTGTAACATTATATTGTAAGACTTAATCTACTTGAGGAGGTTGATGATATTAGGTAATACCAAGAGATATAATAGAACTTAGCAATCTGAGGATAGAGTTCTGATGGTGTTGGAGTGCAACCTGATTATAATAGTATAGTATATAGGATTCATTATTATTATATGTATGCGTGTATTGTATATGTACTTCGTCCAGTAAATGTATCCAAATTTGCTGGTGTTTGCACTAGTCCTAGTGAGGCTTCCCAGGAAAGAGTAAAGAAGGAGAGAGAGAGAGCAAGAAACAGGAACTACTGCTGTGGACAGGGTAAGACGGAAGTCTAGTAAGACAAAGGGGATTGAGGAGTCATATCCCATAAGGAGAGAGTGGGGAGTCACAGCGGCTCGAGTGGGTGTGTGCACGTGACAACAAGGCTGAGTGCTGGAGCCGCATCCCCTAAACGTGTGACGTTGAGCCCCTCTCCTAGAGCCTGAAGCGCCTGGTGTGATCTCCTAGTGGAATATAAGCACTCTATCGAGTTGTGGGTTGAGTGGTCTGTCAGTGATAATACCACCCAATCCACCACCGCAACACTTGCCACTGAATTTTTTAAAGACAAAGGCAGTCGACTTATATACTGTGACTCGCAGAGTGCACTCCTGGCATTGAACGCACATAGTAGTGACACCCAGAAAATAGTCAGTGATATTCGAATGATTTTTTAAGCTGCTAAAGAAAACAGATTTGAAATTAAATTCCTTTGGATACCATCTCATGTTGGCATCTCAAGGCATGATACTGTCGATATGCTTGCAAAGACAGCCTGCAAAAAACCCAGTGGTAGAAATTGATATGGGTGTTTCATTAGCAGTGACAAAGAAAATACTTAAACAAATATCTAATGAAGATCTCACCGACCTAACAAATTCACAAAGACCTGAAAGTTGTAGCATTAAATATTATGATAGATATCGTGAGGAGACATTCACATATGGGACTAATAGAACAAGAACCCGGCGATGTGATTTTATAGTGGCCAGAATACGCCTGGGATATAGACGTATCTGGCAGCTTTCTGAAAACCCAAATGTCGAGTACACAATGTGTCAACTTTGTGAAAGAGAAAGCATGCACTCTCTTGAACATTATATTGTAGAATGTCCCATATTGACTGACTTTCGCCCTCCTGGGCTAAGGTATGCTGAACAGTGTAATTACTATATGAGTACTGGAACACTTGATGATATATTGGACTTGTACCCAAGACTAACCATGTAATGTATCAATTATACAATGTATGTATGTGATGTAACCATATAACCTGAGTTTGAAAAAGCACCTTAATCACCTTCACTGATTAATTGCCTAATTGCACACTAGTTTCTCTATCAGCTATCTTACCCTGTCAGAGTAAAAGAGACAAATGTATGTGAATGCATGTATGAGTGCATATATGAATGTATATGTATGTGTATAAAGTATATATGGAAGCTGATCAGAATTACATTTCACCTTTGTAAATGCACATTATTGACACTATGTAAAAGACACATCGAACACTTTATGTAGGGCATACATAAATCTGTGTATCTATGTATTTACGTATGTAGGTTAGCTTAACATTTCAAAAGCACCGACTCACTTTCTGTGATTGATTGTTCAATAAACCCCTGAACTATATGTTTAACACATATCTAACCCTGTCCATGGAGGACAGAAGATATATATATATATGCTGAGTAGCATTGAAGATGTGTGGCCACGTCTGTGGTAGAAAATAATAATAATAATAATAAAAACCTTCTGTGAAGGTGATGGAAAAGATCGTGAGAAAAAACTTAGTAACACATCTGAAGAGAAGGGACTTCGTGACAACCCATCAACATGGGTTCAGGGAGGGTAAATCTCTCCTTACAGGCTTAATAGAATTCTTCTATCAGGTGACAAAAATTAAGCAATAAAGAGAAGGATGGGCAGACTGCGTTTTTTGGACTGTTGGAAAGCCTTTGACACAGTACCCCATAAAAGCTGATGCATGTCGGGGTGTTCATGGTACGTGAGGGGTGAGCAACAGTAAACTAGATATCCTCTCAACGGTCGCACTGGCGATAACCGTTACCCACCGTAGTCCTGCGGGTCTTCACTCTATGCTCGCGGCACCACTGTACGCCCAGGAGAGTACCCCAATCGATCCCCCAACCAGCCTCTGGTCAAGGAGTGAGTGGAGACACAGATTGTTCCTTCAATTTTGTGCCCGCCCCGGCAAGGACTCTTATACTTCTTACAAGGTCGCCAACTGGTGTTTTCCGGTGTCCAGTAACACTACAGAGGTGTTGCGTAATTGTGGTAACAGTGGCAAGAGACTGCTCAATAAATCTGGTATCAGGCAAGTAATTATTCCTGTCACTCTGTCTTCTTCCATGTATTCCGTAGTCACGAGATTTATGGAGGGGATGATACAAACACCAAGGTATTTTGGTATTTTACTTAAAACATCAAGATATTCATATATCAATAAATCCACAAGTACAAGTGCAACAGCTGCTCTCTCCTCACAGATAATTTGGAGCACACCGATATGGCAACACACTTCCACCCCCACGTCAAATGTCAAAATATCAGCTGGGCCGCGCCCTGCAAGCCGTGAGAATGTTTATTGCTTGTTTTCCTGGCGTCACGCGCCCTGTTTCTTTAACGTCTCATGAATCACTATATTTGTCATCCACATAACATATCTATAATTTCGATAGAACACAATAAACCACCAAACTGGTCTCACGATCAATAACTCATTCCTACAGCAATTAACGTGATATTTCACTGTACTAGAGAACTGCACTGCACTTGATAATAATTACAATGAATGCACTTAATCACGGTACTGTTCTTAGATTCAATAATTCCTCTCAAAGGCGATATCACAATTAATCACATCACACATGTAAAATTATTCAATACACTGGCATATACATATACATAGATAAATCATAGATATCAATAATAGTAATCATACAAATACTGGGCACATAGCCTAACACCAATAACTGGTTCACTAGTATATATATATATATATATATATTCTCTCTCTAAATCATCATGGTAAAGTCACATGAAATAAATTCTCGTCACAGCAAATTCTTTAGTAAATCCAGGTGCTTGCACACACCACTTATGTATATATAAATGAATACTGTGAGTGCTCTGTATAGCCTCACTCCGCCACTGTGCCTACTGTAACATAGATCCAGGTGAGACTTGCTCACTACATAAAAGATACTCTGGCTAAATACATATAGCTGACTAAAGGGGAATTGGGAGGGTAACTATAATCACCTACTTCACCTATCCTTCGATGAGAGTTGAGTTGCAGCTCCTGGTCCAGGCTCTCGCCTCGTGTACCCTCCAGAAACCCAAGCCAACGTCCCAGGATTATCGTGTCTCGCCGCGTTCTGTCCTCCGCAGGTCCGTGCTCCTCCTCACGTCTTGTAGGGTTGGAGTCGGTCTCCTGGCCGTCAACTTCCCTCTCAATTACGGCTGCCAGCCTACGTCTCGGCGGTAGTCGTACGGATTCCCATTAGTATCTTCTTTCACTGCACTCCCAGTGGAATTGGCTCCGCCACTACGATGTCACTGTGAAGCTATCAGACGTCCCAGACGATACTGCTTAAACTCCACCTGCACAGCACCCATTCCAGAGCACTTGAAGCTCAATATTCTGTCAATTCCCTCGTCGGTCCACACACATGGAATGAAGGAAGACTTCTTGGCGTACTTGCATACAACAGGTGACTCGTAAGGTTCCACGGGATCGGCGTACTACTGTCAAACTGACAGGACCGTCGTTCACACATCCAACCTAGTTGACGAGTCGGTCAACCAGGTTTCCTCACGGTGGAATGGCCCGGCCACTACGCTGTCTCCTACACGGGTGAACTGCCACAGACGTCACATACGTCACTGCCCAGACCACTTCTTGCAACGCACCTGTCCCGGAGCACTTGTTGCTCAATATTCCGTCAATTCCTTCTTCGGTCCACACATGGAATGAAGGAAGACCTCTCAGAGTGCGTGCAGACAACAGGAGACGTGTATATCCACCGGAGCTCGGGTAATCCGTCAACTTGACAGGATTCCCTGACGCACGTCTTGCCTCGCTGACGTGCCGTGTGAGACTGATTGGCGCCAGCACGGCGCTACGGCTGGACCCCCCTGCCTTCGTGACGTCATATTTGCCAAGGGAGGTTTCATTGGCTCCCAGTGCCACTTCGCTGACGGTGACCAATCTGGTGTCACTGAAGTCACACAGTTTTGGCGGGAGAACAGAGGAGCCAGCGCCATATTGGCTTCCTAAAGGGCATATCCACAGGCCAAAATACTCTTCTTTTACAAATTTCTCGGCACTGCGAGAACACTACACTCTCCCACATATGTCAAACTGATGCTCGCAATGTAGAGAACGCTCGGGTAAAGTGGACATGACTCTTACAGCTGGCGTGGGAGAAATATAAGGGGGGGGAACACCGTCACATGCATAAGCTGGAGAAACAGGCAGGAGTAACTGGTAGGGAGCTGCTGTGATGCAGGAAGAGTCAGTCTACTCAAGTCAGCCAAAGTCTCTTCACCAGTCTGCCTTCATAGAAGTAGTGAGCCACCACCGGTCGAGAACTGTAGAGTGTCAAACTGTCTGCCTGAGAAGTGGCAGTGATTGGATTTGCCGTACCCGGGGCTGGTTGGTGGAAGAGACGGCCGACTGTGGTGCCGAACGAGGAGAGTAACCAGCGAGTTACACGAGGCTCCTGCCTAGGGCTCGCAACCCTAGTATTCGCTCGTGATGTGGCCTAACAGCGTGAGGCTGATTGGTACCTGCCAGCTACAGGCTGGACTGTGGTTGTGGGCCTTCACGACGAGGCTCCCAGTGGAATTGTGATTTGGCTGGCCTGTGGCCAGGTAGACTCATCGTGGTTTCCTGGTACTTGCAGAGGGTAGTGCCGCAGAATAGGAACCAGACAAGACTGCATGGAGTGAGCTTCGCCAAGTGTTCAGTGTCTTGAGAGTGAGACGATGATGTACATTGTGTAGTGATATTTTCCGTTTATGACTTTTATATATCTAAGGTGATGGGAAGACTAATCATACATGGTATAAAGTGACGAACTTGTGTATTTAATGTACCTCCCTTTTTATTTTACTTGCATTATGGAGTTCACCCCTTGAAAGCCTCTACTAACTTGGGGCCGGATACCCAAACTCTAATACCATCAGAAAAGAATCCGTTTGCGTCCCATTAGAACCTTGCGACCCCTTGTCAAGTACGTTTGACAGGGGTGGTGACGTAGTGCAATCCCCTGTGGATAATTCCCTGTTTGTAATTATTAGGACGTTATATGTCCTGTTCAGTGCAGTGTGATCAATTGCTGTGTTGGCGAGTGCAGTGCTCGGTGTGATTAAGTGCAGTACTGGCGAGTGCGGTGCTCGGTGTGATTAAGTGCAGTAATGGCGAGTACAGTGCTCGGTGTGTTAAGTGTTCGTGCACCACTTAAGTGACAATGGCGGAGAAAGTGACCGTTGAGGATCTGGACGATGTTCAGGACTTTCTGAACAAGGAGGACAGTCTTGCCAGATTGAAATATCTGGGAAAGCAAGAACTTGTGCTAGTGAATGCCTATCTGGAGATCAAAATACGTGAAAGTGATTCCCGTGTTGAGATCTTGTCGAAGGTTCACA
>WNGS01163892.1:1751-18863 GCA_020271785.1 Procambarus virginalis
CCACTTGAGACAGTTAAGCAAGTCCCAGCTGTGTCTGGGTACAAGTGACAGGATGAACAACCCAGCGGGTTTTCTTCCTATTGGGGAGTGTTGTACATGCTGCTATGGCGGTGTGTCCACTCACAGGATGAGTGGCGCTGCCCAATACTGTCACTATGGCGGTGTGTCCACTCACAGGATGAGTGGCGCTGCCCAATACTGTCACTATGGCGGTGTGTCCACTCACAGGATGAGTGACGCTGCCCAATACTGTCACTATGGCGGTGTGTCCACTCACAGGATGAGTGGCGCTGCCCAATACTGTCACTATGGCGGTGTGTCCACTCACAGGATGAGTGGCGCTGCCCAATACTGTCACTATGGTGGTGTGTTCACTCACAGGATGAGTGGCGCTGCCCAATACTGTCACTATGGCGGTGTGTCCACTCACAGGATGAGTGACGCTGCCCAATACTGTCACTATGGCGGTGTGTCCACTCACAGGATGAGTGACGCTGCCCAATACTGTCACTATGGCGGTGTGTCCACTCACAGGATGAGTGGCGCTGCCCAATACTGTCACTATGGCGCTGTGTCCACTCACAGGATGAGTGGCGCTGCCCAATACTGTCACTATGGCGGTGTGTCCACTCACAGGATGAGTGACGCTGCCCAATACTGTCACTATGGCGGTGTGTCCACTCACAGGATGAGTGGCGCTGCCCAATACTGTCACTATGGCGGTGTGTTCACTCACAGGATGAGTGACGCTGCCCAATACTGTCACTATGGCGGTGTGTCCACTCACAGGATGAGTGACGCTGCCCAATACTGTCACTATGGCGGTGTGTCCACTCACAGGATGAGTGGCGCTGCCCAATACTGTCACTATGGTGGTGTGTCCACTCACAGGATGAGTGACGCTGCCCAATACTGTCACTATGGCGGTGTGTCCACTCACAAGATGAGTGACGCTGCCCAATACTGTCACTATGGCGGTGTGTCCACTCACAGGATGAGTGACGCTGCCCAATACTGTCACTATGGCGGTGTGTCCACTCACAGATGAGTGACGCTGCCCAATACTGTCACTATGGTGGTGTGCCCACTCACAGGATGAGTGACGCTGCCCAATACTGTCACTATGGCGGTGTGTTCACTCACAGGATGAGTGGCGCTGCCCAATACTGTCACTATGGCGGTGTGTCCACTCACAGGATGAGTGACGCTGCCCAATACTGTCACTATGGCGGTGTGTCCACTCACAGGATGAGTGACGCTGCCCAATACTGTCACTATGGCGGTGTGTCCACTCACAGGATGAGTGGCGCTGCCCAATACTGTCACTGTGGCGGTGTGTCCACTCACAGGATGAGTGGCGCTGCCCAATACTGTCACTATGGCGGTGTGTCCACTCACAGGATGAGTGGCGCTGCCCAATACTGTCACTATGGCGGTGTGTCCACTCACAGGATGAGTGGCGCTGCCCAATACTGTCACTATGGCGGTGTGTCCACTCACAGGATGAGTGACGCTGCCCAATACTGTCACTATGGCGGTGTGTCCACTCACTGAATGAGTGACGCTGCCCAATACTGTCACTATGGCGGTGTGTCCACTCACAGGATGAGTGACGCTGCCCAATACTGCCACAATGGCGGTGTGTCCACTCACAGGATGAGTGACGCTGCCCAATACTGTCACTATGGTGGTGTGTCCACTCACAGGATGAGTGACGCTGCCCAATACTGTCACTATGGCGGTGTGTTCACTCACAGGATGAGCGGTGCTGCCCAATACTGTCACTATGGCGGTGTGTCCACTCACAGGATGAGTGACGCTGCCCAATACTGTCACTATGGCGGTGTGTCCACTCGCAGGATGAGTGGCGCTGCCCAATACTGTCACTATGGCGGTGTGTCCACTCGCAGGATGAGTGACGCTGCCCAATACTGTCACTATGGCGGTGTGTCCACTCGCAGGATGAGTGGCGCTGCCCAATACTGTCACTATGGCGGTGTGTCCACTCACAGGATGAGTGACGCTGCCCAATAAACTAGACCTAACGGGCAAAATTTAACATCAGTTCCCGTCTTCCTCCCCCGCCACGAACATAACGACTCATCAGAGGTGGATGTTGGGTAATTAGCATAGTTGGCATAACAAGGGTTGGTGACCTGTCTGGTGGCACCCTGTGGCACCCCCCTAGTGTAGGTTCATGACCCACGCCCCCTAGTGTAGGTTCATGACCCACGCCCCCTAGTGTAGGTTCATGACCCACGCCCCCTAGTGTATGTTCACGACCCACGCCCCCTAGTGTAAGTTCACGACCCACGCCCCCTAGTGTAGGTTCATGACCCACGCCCCCTAGTGTAGGTTCATGACCCACGCCCCCTAGTGTAGGTTCATGACCCACGCCCCCTAGTGTATGTTCATGACCCACGCCCCCCTAGTGTATGTTCACGACCCACGCCCCCTAGTGTAAGTTCACGACCCACGCCCCCTAGTGTAGGTTCATGACCCACGACCCCTAGTGTAGGTTTATGACCCACGCCCCCTAGTGTAGGTTCATGACCCACGCCCCCTAGTGTATGTTAATGACCCACGCCCCCTAGTGTATGTTCATGACCCACGCCCCCTAGTGTATGTTCATGACCCACGCCCCTAGTGTAGGTTCATGACCCACGCCCCCTAGTGTATGTTCATGACCCACGCCCCCTAGTGTAGGTTCATGACCCACGCCCCCCTAGTGTATGTTCATGACCCACGCCCCCTAGTGTAGGTTCATGACCCACGCCCCCTAGTGTATGTTCATGACCCACGCCCCCTAGTGTAGGTTCATGACCCACGCCCCCCTAGTGTATGTTCATGACCCATGCCCCCTAGTGTAGGTTCATGACCCACGCCCCCTAGTGTAGGTTCATGACCCACGCCCCCTAGTGTAGGTTCATGACCCACGCCCCCCTAGTGTATGTTCATGAACCACGCCCCCTAGTGTATGTTCATGACCCATCCCCCCTAGTATATCAGGCCACAAGACCTGAACACGTGCACCACAGCTCCCGGGGGCCAGATATAGAGTGTAACAGGACCTTGCACGGTGACAATCACGGGGATGACACACAACATGGACGCACTAACAGCCACGAGGTCCGGCTCAGTAACCCGAACCTGAGCGGGTGAGAGAGCAGATAATGTGTGATGTGTCGTGTCATGTGTGTGACAGGAGGCAGGATGGTGACCTGCTGATGTCATGTGTGTGACAGGAGGCAGGATGGTGACCTGCTGATGTCATGTGTGTGACAGGAGGCAGGATGGTGACCTGCTGGTGTCATGTGTGCGACAGGAGGCAGGATGGTGACCTGCTGGTGTCATGTGTGTGACAGGAGGCAGGATGGTGACCTGCTGGTGTCATGTGTGTGACAGGAGGCAGGATGGTGACCTGCTGGTGTCATGTGTGTGACAGGAGGCAGGATGGTGACCTGCTGGTGTCTTGTGTGTGACAGGAGGCAGGATGGTGACCTGCTGGTGTCATGTGTGTGACAGGAGGCAGGATGGTGACCTGCTGGTGTCATGTGTGTGACAGGAGGCAGGATGGTGACCTGCTGGTGTCATGTGTGTGACAGGAGGCAGGATGGTGACCTGCTGGTGTCATGTGTGTGACAGGAGGCAGGATGGTGACCTGCTGGTGTCTTGTGTGTGACAGGAGGCAGGATGGTGACCTGCTGGTGTCTTGTGTGTGACAGGAGGCAGGATGGTGACCTGCTGGTGTCATGTGTGTGTGACAGGGGGCAGGATGGTGACCTGCTGGTGTCTTGTGTGTGACAGGAGGCAGGATGGTGACCTGCTGGTGTCATGTGTGTGACAGGAGGCAGGATGGTGACCTGCTGGTGTCATGTGTGTGACAGGAGGCAGGATGGTGACCTGCTGGTGTCATGTGTGTGTGACAGGGGGCAGGATGGTGACCTGCTGGTGTCTTGTGTGTGACAGGAGGCAGAATGGTGACCTGCTGGTGTCATGTGTGTGACAGGAGGCAGGATGGTGACCTGCTGGTGTCATGTGTGTGACAGGAGGCAGGATGGTGACCTGCTGGTGTCATGTGTATGACAGGAGGCAGGATGGTGACCTGCTGGTGTCATGTGTGTGACAGGGGGCAGGATGGTGACCTGCTGGTGTCATGTGTGTGACAGGGGACAGGATGGTGACCTGCTGGTGTCATGTGTGTGTGACGGGGGGCGGGGCAGGACCGGTGGTTCAGTCGACAACCAAGAATAGGAACAACAACACCTCCACTAAAATTATATTATTAACTAGTTGTGCCGGGCCGAGCGTTCACAACCCTTCCTGTTCCTCCCGTCCTCCCCACCATCCCCCACTCCCTCGTCCCCTCGTCCTCCCCACCATCCCCCACTCCCTCGTCCCCTCGTCCTCCCCACCATCCCCCACTCCCTCGTCCCCTCGTCCTCCCCACCATCCCCCACTCCCTCGTCCCCTCGTCCTCCCCACCATCCCCCACTCCCTCGTCCCCTCGTCCTCCCCACCATCCCCCACTCCCTCGTCCCCTCATCCTCCCCACCATCCCCACTCCCTCGTCCCCTCATCCTCCCCACCATCCCCCACTCCCTCGTCCCCTCGTCCTCCCCACCATCCCCCACTCCCTCGTCCTCCCCACCATCCCCCACTCCCTCGTCCTCCCAACCATCCCCCACTCCCTCGTCCTCCCCACCATCCCCCACTCCCTCGTCCTCCCAACCATCCCCCACTCCCTCGTCCTCCCCACCATCCCCCACTCCCTCGTCCTCCCAACCATCCCCCACTCCCTCGTCCGAAGCATTCCCAAATGATCTGATCTTCCCATCACTGAAAAATAAGAACAGTTAAAATATCGAAATGAAAAAAATGAAAAAAAACAATTCTCACGAAATTAATGGTATGCTAAAAAACTCAGCAATGTCAAACAAAATAATTACATTAAAATTAAAATAAATCGAAATCTATGAAAATTCAATTTATGAATGCAATGGGGAACACTGAAATGGAATGGTGACATATTTAGTATAGCGTGTGTTACTTTTACGTGCAACAGATGGCGCTGTTTTTCAGAAAAGCATGATTTTACCTGTCACAGGTGTGGCATATGTATAATAGAACTCGCGTGTGTTCGAATGGAACGTTGTGTCAAAATTTCAAAGCAATCGGTGAAGAACTTTTGGAGATTAGCGAGTTTGAACAAACGAACATTTCCATTTTTATTTATGTAGATATAACATGCATAGTGAACATAAGAGAAATAATAATGAGATAAATAATCCATAAAAGATTATTTCTTTTAGGCCTAGGATGTATACCATCCTTCACGGGGGCAGGTGTACATGTCAACTTCCATCTAAGTATATAGGTATGACGTCGACCAAGCTGACGAGGCGTTTGACCCGTCATCTCGTGCCTCTGAACATTACATGAAATAAGTTCATGACATCACCCTAACAAGAGAAATGCTGAACAAAAACACTTGTATAGCAGATAAAGCCCCAGATGCAAGGAGATTACAGCTTCTTAACAAGCCACCATAAACAAATAACAAAACTATTCACTCTCCCAACCATGAGAACAAGACCAGAACGTGAACAAGCCAACGATGACATCACTGTTCGTAACGGTAGGCCTACCGTTACGAACCTTACCTCCTGTGGACATCACTGCTCGAAACGCTAGGCAAGAAATATGAATTTTGGAGAATTGATTTTTCAATTACCATCAACAGTGAAAAGAAACATAAGAAATATTGAGAAAATTCGTGTTAGAATTATTAATTTTACTTTTTCGGTCATATTTAATAATATATATATTTATACATATATGTGACACATGGTAACAGGTGTGTATGTGTGTGTACTGTTCCAGAGCCGGACTAGAGCTACAGGGCGCTCAGAGCCCCTTGATGGATGATATGGTAGAGTGTTTTAACAATCAGAAGGTCCTTCAGTTGTAAGGAGTGAATTATGCCATGTAATATATTGTGTGTTTGTTTTATAAATAAAATTTTTTGAAATGAAGAAAAAGCCCATATTGAGAACTATGCCTCTTCAACGCAAGCAGAGTTAACTGCCATTGTTATGGCGTTAAGGTTCCATGAACGGAACACTAATGCCGCAGTGATCTGCACGGACTCAAAAGCAGCGCTGTAAATCCTAAGTAAAAATCTGGCAGAAAATCTTGCGATAGTCGCTGAGATCAAGAGAGCTGTGATGGTACTGACCAACCAGGGAAGAGTCGTCAAGTTCCTGTGGATCCCCTCCCATGTTGGGGAGCCCCCTCCCATGTTGGGGAGCCCCCTCCCATGTTGGAATATGTGGGAGTGAAGGAGCAGATGTGGTGGCTGCTGAAGGCGCTGAAGGAGACCATATTGAATACTTCATACCCAAGACTCTACTACAAATTAGAGGTATTGTCAGGCAACATCACCGTGACAAGGTAACTGAGGAAAGGAGGATAGAAGCACAAACCAGTGAATCTGTACGATGGTACAACATGGTTGCTGCTGGCAATCCCAATCATTGCAGCTGGCAATCCCAATCATTGCAGCTGGCAATCCCAATCATTATGGACGAAGAGGAGGAGGACGAGGGAGAGAATCAGTAATAGCGAGAATCCGTCTTGGATACAAATATCCATGGAGATTCGGAATGGAAACAACAGTTGAGCAGCGGAGTTGCAGAATCTGTGGTGAGAGTGACGGACACCGCCTTGACCACTATCTACGTGAATGTGAACACCTGAGAGACATTAGAAATATGTGTAGAATAATAAACCCCACATTGTTTGAGTTAGGAAAACACTATTTGTCAAATATTGATACTGCTCTTAACAGATTCCCCCATTTTGCACCCGCAAGATAACGTAAGATTTTAAGGGTTGACACATGATAATTTTCTTGTTTGAGGAGCTGTTCACATTATGGAATTAACGTGAGACTTGCTAGAATGTTTTATGTATCATTTATACGCTCTGTGATTGACTACAATGCTCTACATCTCACACTGTATACTGACAAAGAGCTGAAGTCTCACATGTCAGACAAATGAAGCTATGCGTCTCATCCTTGGAGCTCCAAAGTCCACGAGAATAGTTAATATGAGAGCAGAGTTAAAATTACCTACCATAAGTGAGAGAATTTTGTCTATTAGCACAGTTTTCGGCGTGAAGGCATAGAGTAGATCTAGGCAACACATGAAGCTTCAAGCTAAACTTTCTAATATGCTGCACTCCCCTGAGGTCTATAGAAGAAGAACAAAATCTGATTATGTATATTGGTTCTACAAGGTAGCCAACTCCATCAAAATGTTAAATATGTACCCAACTCAATTAATGATTAATCAACCAATTACTCCATGGGATAACTGGGATCTATCAGTTGATTTTGTAAATGCGCCCAAGAAAGATAGTGTGCACTCTACATTATTAAAACAGTTAATACTGTGCAGCATCACTGAAAGTACTCAGAGTATGGGTAACGATGTGTATCAGTGTAACGGGGGGGGAAGAAAAATGGGAAATTGGGGTAAGTAGGAAGTGAGTAGGATAAGTAGAAGAGTAGATAGTAGATAGGTAGAAGTAGGAAAGTAGATGGTAGAAGTAGGAAAGTAGATAGTAGAAGTGGAGTAGATAGTAGAGTAGAAGAGTAGATAGTAGAAGATGAAGTTGCTAGATGAAATGCTAGAAGTTGATAGTAGAAGAAGAAATAGAAAACTGCTGCCACCATCCATTCTAGATCATTTACATACAAGACAAGGAATGGAACTTGTCTGTATCAACATAATATACTCAAAGATGTTATCAAGAGGTATGCTCCCTCTGTATCATGTACTAATTCAAAACTCTAGGGAACAAAGTTAAAGACCAGTTAAAAGTATAAATTCAACTATATTTCATATGGTAAGTATCATAATTTTAAGCACTCTAATTTGATGTCAAAGATTTATTTTCAAAGTGAGTCATCATCCAAGGATTCGAGAACCCTACAACTGACTTCCCCGGATCGTCACCCAACACTTGTAAACACGACTAAGTCACCTTAATGTTCAACTCACCAAGTGTCTGAGACTCCGTTGGATAGAGAGGGGGGGGTCTGTAGTTGACAGAGACTGTCCCGCCCCGCCAGCTGACAGCCCCTGGCTAGGCTGTCCTTAGTTCTGCTCCGCTGGCTGTTCTTCTGTCATTTGCTCTGCTTCTGCTGTCCTCTCGAATCAATAGCTCTCCGAGTATATATTGGGAGACCTAGTAGTTAACTCCGCCCACAAGTTAGATAGCCTCAGGCACTCTACGAAGCCACTCCTTAAACGTCGGCATGTTTGAAGGCTACCAGGCTACGATTATAAGATTAGCGGGAGCCAGGTGAGATCCGCATGATCTGACGTCAGGTCAACTCGGTGGTCATTAACACTAGAGGTGTGAGATCCCGGCCGGACAAGTTGACGCCTGTCAAATCCCTTGTCTGTGACTCACTGAACTATGTGTATATATTAAATATAACTAACCCAAACACCTTTACAGTGTTACATCAGTGCTATACCGACGGCTCTGTAGAAGAAGGTGGACGATGTACCAGATGTGCATGTAATACATTTGAACAATCTTCTCTCGTACATACAGCAATGAAGCGCGTCAATGACTGGGCAAGTACAACTCAAACCCAACTTGCAGGCATATACCTTGAAACTGAATTTTTAAAAGACAAAGGCAGTGGACTTATACACTGTGACTCGCAGAGTGCACTCCTGGCATTGAACGCACATAGTAGTGACACCCAGAAAATAGTCAGTGATATTCGAATGAATGTTTTAGCTGCTAAAGAAAACAGATTTGAAACTAAATTCCTATGGATACCATCACATGTTGGCATCTCAAGGCATGACACTGTTGATATGCTTGCAAAGACAGCCTGTAGAAATTGATATGGGTGTTTCATTAGCAGTGACAAAGAGAATACTTAAACAAATATCTAATGAAGATCTCGCCGACCTAACAAATTCACAAAGACCTGAAAGTTGTAGCATTAAATATTATGATAGATATCGTGAGGAAACATTCACATATGGGACTAATAGAACAAGAACCCGGCAATGTGATGTTATAGTGGCCAGAATACGCCTGGGATATAGACGTATCTGGCAGCTTTCTCAAACCCAAATGTAGAGTACACAATGTGTCAACTTTGTGAAAGAGAAAACATGCACTCTCTTGAACATTATAATGTAGAATGTCCCATATTGTCTGACTTTCGCCCTCCTGGGCTGAGGTATGCTGAACTGTGTAATTACTATATGAGTACTGGAACACTTGATGATATATTGGACTTGTACCCAACACTGACAATGTAATGTATCAATTATACAATATATGTGATGTAACTATATAACCTGAGCTTGTAAAAGCACCTTAATCACCTACAGTGGTTAAGTGCTTAATAACACACTAGTTTCTCTATCAGCTATCTTACCCTGTCAGAGTAGGAGAGCCATAAATGTATGTGTATGTATATATATATATATATATATATATATATATATATATATATATATATATATATACCACCACTGGTTTAATTAAAGGGACCCACATCCTCGAGAGAAGAAAATAAATAGTGTTCAGAGAAGACCTTGTGGATTCTCACTGAATACTTTAATCTTTTCCTCTCCTACCACCTTATTATTTTTTTTAATATTATTTTTTATTGATTTTATTGCAATGCTACAGTTTACAGAAAACACACATTTATATAACATATACCAATATACCAATGAGGGTGGAAGACCTCGTCCAGATCGTTCAGGGGTCGGGTGCGTACCCAAGATACAGCACGCATTTCCCCTCTGAACAGCGCACCTCACTACGGCGCTGGAACAGGAAACTGGCCGCTCTTGGGTCTCTAGTCTTCCCATGAGTTCCTCGCCCACCTCCTTCAGGAACTTGAGTGCACATTTACCCCAGGCGCCCAGAGTCTCAGAGCCTATCGGCACGAACCGTAACACGTTCTAGGTTTCTGACTTGTTAGTTTTCTGGTTCTCCCTGAAGGTGGCCGCCCCGCCTCCATCAGATATACTGCGAGGGATAGGTATCAGCCAATGTGGATGCACACGTGTAGCCCACACGACCTGTTTACCTCCCTCCACGGCTGCAGGGTGACTCCATCTGGACGTTTGTGGCTGTTGTCAGGTCTGCACAACTGGGGTCCCTTTGTGCTGGACACCCAGCTGTAGCCAAACTTGATGATGTCATGACTGCTTCGTGTCTGGCAATCTTTCCCTGTGTCTTACGACACATGAGACCATGGCTGCCGTATGGTCTGCCCGTGCCTGGCCGCAAATACACCGGTGCTCGGTGGAGATAGGGTGGTATATATATATATATATATATATATATATATATATATATAAATATATATGGGTTGTTGTGTGTGTGGTGTGTGGTGTGTGTGTGTGTGTGTGTGTGTGTTGTGTGTGGTGTGTGTGCGTGCGCGCGTATGTTATGTATGGTATAAAGTATATATGGAAGCTGATCAGAAACATTTCACCTTTGTAAATGTACATTAATGACACTATGTAAAGACACATCGAACATTTTATGTAGGGCATACGTAACTCTGTGTATCTATGTATTTACGTATGTAGGTAGCTTAGCATTTTAAAAGCACCGACTCACCTTCAGTGGTTGATTGTTCATAAACCCTTGAACTATATGTTTAACACATCTCTAACCCTGTCCATGGAGGACAGAAGAAAATGTATAATGCTGTTTAGCATTGTAAATGTCTGGCCACGTCTGTGGTAGAAAATAATAATAACAAACTCCCCTCCCCCCCCGTCACCCTTCTCCTGCGTGAGGGCGGGTCACCGCCGCCCCGGACCCTCCTCCAGTATTCTTAGCTTTTTGTCTTGTTATCATTACCTGCTTCCTCTNTAGGATGATGACCTGTAAACTAGTGTACAGTGTAGCTTGAGGTAGGATGACCTGTAAACTAGTCTACAGTGTAGCTTGAGGTAGATGACCTGTAAACTAGTGTACCGTGTAGCTTGAGGTAGGATGAACCTGTAACTAGTGTACAGTGTAGCTGAGGTAGGATGACCTGTAAACTAGTCTACAGTGTAGCTTGAGGTAGGATGATGACTTGTAACTAGTCTACAGTGTAGCTTGAGGTAGGATGATGACTTGTAAACTAGTCTACAGTGTAGCTTGGGTAGGATAGTGACCTGTAAACTAGTCTACAGTGTACCTTGGGTAGGATAGTGACCTGTAAACTGGTGCACAGTGTAGCTTGAGGTAGGATGGTGACCTGTAAACTAGTCTACAGTGTACCTTGGTAGGATGGTGACCTGTAAACTAGTCTACAGTGTAGCTTGAGGTAGGATGAGGACCTGTAAACTAGTCTACAGTGTAGCTTGAGGTAGGATGATGACCTGTAAACTAGTCTACAGTGTAGCTTGAGGTAGGATGGTGACCTGTAAACTAGTCTACAGTGTAGCTTGAGGTAGGATGATGACCTGTAAACTAGTCTACAGTGTAGCTTGAGGTAGGATGGTGACCTGTAAACTAGTCTACAGTGTAGCTTGAGGTAGGATGATGACCTGTAACTAGTCTACAGTGTACCTTGGTAGGATGACCTGTAAACTGATAATACAATACAAATAATTCGAGAGGATGTTCATTATCAAGTCCTGTCAGTGTCGCAGGTGATCACCAACACTGCTACAGTGTTGGAACACTGCTACAGTGTTGGGAACACTGCTACAGTGTTGGGAACACTGTAGTAGTGTTGGAACACTGCTACAGTGTTGGGAACACTGCTACAGTGTTGGGAACACTGCTACAGTGTTGGAACACTGCTACAGTGTTGGGAACACTGCTACAGTGTTGGGAACACTGCTACAGTGTTGGGAACACTGCTACAGTGTTGGGAACACTGCTACAGTGTTGGGAACGTTGTAGCAAGCTAAGCTGGTTGTAGATGCTTATATATAGATCTTGGATCATATGATTTACAGAGAGCAGAAGCAAGCTTAGAGTCAGAGGGAACCAAAGTTACAGACCCGCTCCTGTGCCAAGTAAGTCCACTACGGGGTCACCATAGCCCGTGCTACTTGGAACTTTTGTTCCCAGTGACTGAATCTTAAAGAACAACAAGAGAGGGAAGTTTTAACTGAGAAGCAGTAGAAAAGGTTACCCTCCCCCCCCCCTCCAGGGATTAAAGGATTAAATGGATAAAAATAGTCAGCCAAGTGTTGATGAGTTATCTTGGATGAGAACTATCTTGTCAGGATAGAGATGCCTGACTCATCTTAGTCGAGGACAATGAGTGTCTTCCAGATTCTTTGCTAATTCGTCTAAATTAGAAAAATCCATTTGCTATTCAATATTGTTATTAATATTAACATAAGACAAGTACCCAATGTAATTACCATCAGTTTGAATAGGATTAACTTGGTTAATTAATCCGGATTACTAGTGTGGCAGTGTGGAGGCTTGGGTCAGCCTTCAACCCGTCCTCGTAAATTCGTATAGTCAATATTGACTTATTAAATACGTGCATAGGTGACATACTAAACATAATAGTTTACTTTGAAAACCTTCATAGAAACCACTGACCTTACCTAACCTTGTTAGTATGTTAAGATAAGCATCTTATTGCTTCGTAATTACAATTGTTACTTAACCTATTATAGGTATAGGTTAAGTAATAATTGTAATTACGAAGCAATAAGATGCTTATCTTAACATACTAAGTAGGTTAGGTAAGGTCGGTGTTTTCTATGAAGCTTTTCAAGGTAAACTATTATATTTAGTATATCACCTATGCACGTATTTAATAAGTCAATATTGACTATACGAATTTGCGAGGACGGGTTGCAGCGTCAGGGAGGTCAGCACAGTTGTGAGTCAGTGTGAGGTGGGTCAGCGTCAGGGAGGTCAGCACAGTTGTGAGTCAGCGTCAGGAGGTCAGCACAGTTGTGAGTCAGGTGAGGTGGGTCAGCGTCAGGGAGGTCAGTACAGTTGTGAGTCAGTGTGAGGTGGGTCAGCGTCAGGGAGGTCAGCACACTTGTGAGTCAGTGTGAGGTGGGTCAGCGTCAGGGAGGTCAGCACACTTGTGAGTCAGTGTGAGGTGGGTCAGCGTCAGGGAGGTCAGCACACTTGTGAGTCAGTGTGAGGTGGGTCAGCGTCAGGGAGGTCAGCACACTTGTGAGTCAGTGTGAGGTGGGTCAGCGTCAGGGAGGTCAGCACACTTGTGAGTCAGTGTGAGGTGAGTCAGCGTCAGGGAGGTCAGCACAGTCGTGAGTCAGTGTGAGGTGGGTCATCCTGGGGTCACGACCTCATCTACAGAGGCTCAACAACTGGCCTGGCTCTGGTACCTAAGGTAAAAGTGGGCTGCTTGTAGTTTTTGTACAGTGTATTAGTCCACATTGTTCCATTTTTGCTTCTAAGACAGGAAGGTTTCAGATAGGAAATGTTCATTTAGGGAGAGTTCATTCTTTGTAAAATCTATATCTTATATTTTTAATCAATCTTGCTAAGAGGTTAAGGTGTTTAGTAGAATTCTAAATTAAAAATTAGTGGAATTTATATTCTTTTGTTGTGCTCAAGACCCCCCCCCCTCCATGGTATGGGGTAGGCGCCCTGTGCAGTCGTGCAAGCAACGTCAATCATTTAATATCTCAGACAGTCTCTTTGTGCTTTGATTTACACCACACCGGTGGGAGCCGGTCGGCCGAACGGACAGCACTCTGGACTTGTGATCCTGTGGTCCTGGGTTCGATCCCAGGCGCCGGAGAGAAACATTGGGCAGAGTTTCTTTCACCCTATGTTCTTGTTACCTAGCAGTAAAATAGGTACCTCAGTGTTAGTCAGCTGTCACGGGCTGCTTCCTGGGGGTGGAGGCCTGGTCGAGGACCGGGCCGCGGGGACACTAAAGCCTCGAAGTCATCTCAAGATAACACATAACGTAACGTCATTCCTCCTATGCAAGTAATTGGGTGATCAACCTTCCAGGTATTAATGTGTTGATTGATCCAGCCCGCAGTCAACTAGTAGTATTGAACCTGTCAGGTGGAAGATCTGAGAGTTTGCTCGGGCTCCTGGACCCGGTTCAGCTCTCGTATGTGTAGGCGATTTTTTATTATTATTTTCTACCACAGACGTGGCCAGACATTTACAATGCTAACCAGCATATATACATTTTTTCTGTCCTCCATGGACAGGGTTAGAGATGTGTTAAACATATAGTTCAAGGGTTTATTGAACAATCAAGCACAGAAGGTGATTCGGTGTTTTTAAAATGCTACATACGTAAATACAAAGATACACAGATTTACGTATGCCCTACATAAAGTGTTCGATGTGTCTTTTACATATCAAAGGTCTAAGATCCCGAGGATTGGACTGACTCTTAAAGTAGAATTCTGGTTCTTAAGTATAGTTAACTAATGACCAGCATTTAACGTTAATGGCTGACCAATCACCAGGAAGTACCCAGCATGTACTGACCAACCACCAGGAAGTTGACTTTCTATTACTGAATTTAGACAAATGGGGAAGTAAGCAATTATCAAAAGAAGGCACCAAGCCGGGAAGGCTATGTAGCACCATAGACAAATAGAAACTTTCTTAACGTCAACATATATGACCTAGCCTAACTTTTCCTAGCAGTTCTAGGCCTAATATACGCTACCATAGGCCTATATATATATTTAAAACACACATGTGTTACAGTTAGAGAGGTAAATATCCCAAAAGGAATCCACAGGGAAATAGTAGTTAGGTTACATATACTACGTCTAGGTTACAGATGGAACTGGGGGATTGGTGAACCCCGACAGAGAGAGTGCATCTTCTGCCAAACTGTCACAGAAAAGCCATTACTTCACTATCTTCTGGAATGTGAAGCAACCAACGACCTTAGAAGAGCTTTAAGAGTTCCTGAATCTTGCAGTGGCCACCCTGAAGCATTCAACACTGCCACTCTTCTGGTCAAAAAGGTGTCCAGCAGTTGGAGACCCTCCTCAATAGTGTCCAGCAGGTGGAGACACTCATCAATAGTGTCCAGCAGCTGGAGACCCTCATCAATAGTGTCCAGCAGCTGGAGACACTCATCAATAGTGTCCAGCAGCTGGAGACCCTCATCAATAGTGTCCAGCAGCTGGAGACACTCATCAATAGTGTCCAGCAGCTGGAGACCCTCATCAATAGTGTCCAGCAGCTGGAGACCCTCCTCAATAGTGTCCAGCAGGTGGAGACACTCATCAATAGTGTCCAGCAGTTGGAGACCCTCCTCAATAGTGTCCAGCAGGTGGAGACACTCATCAATAGTGTCCAGCAGCTGGAGACCCTCCTCAATAGTGTCCAGCAGGTGGAGACACTCATCAATAGTGTCCAGCAGCTGGAGACCCTCCTCAATAGTGTCCAGCAGGTGGAGACACTCATCAATAGTGTCCAGCAGGTGGAGACCCTCCTCAATAGTGTCCAGCAGGTGGAGACACTCATCAATAGTGTCCAGCAGGTGGAGACACTCATCAATAGTGTCCAGCAGGTGGAGATACTCATCAATAGTGTCCAGCAGCTGGAGACCCTCCTCAATAGTGTCCAGCAGCTGGAGACACTCATCAATAGTGTCCAGCAGCTGGAGACCCTCCTCAATAGTGTCCAGCAGCTGGAGACCCTCATCAATAGTGTCCAGCAGCTGGAGACCCTCATCAGCTCTGTCCAGCAGTATCCTCCCCCACGATAGCAGCCTGATGATTTAAATGCAACCTCAACACACAATACACATTTACTAAAAAAAAACACAAAAATCTTCCACTTACGGGCTATTCATGCCCGTGCCACCTCTTGGGTGGTATAATCTTTCATCAATGTGCATTCCATCTTTCCGTCAATAAACCTTTTTAAACTAACATGTAGTCACAGTTCAGGCGTTGTTGGAACACTATTCTGCTAGTGTGGCCGACACGTCCTCATCAAATCATTTCTATTCATCAATAAGTCTAGACAAAATTACATCTTTGCTAGGAAAATGAGAGATGAGCATCCTACTCTAGATGACATCAACACTAGTCATCTTCGCTGCCAGCACCGGGGAGCTCATCATCTTCTACTGGAGTCCTTCGCCCCATATCTTTATCATGGCTTGCCTCCATCATCACCTACATCAGCCTGCAGTATCTGCCTGCAGCGTCCTTTCTCAATTCCCGTGAGACATCAACAAGCGAAGGGGCTTGTCTGATGACGTCGACAGCTAATTACGGCCATTGATGCGGTCTTTGACTGGAGCTTGCAACATGAAACAAGTGGCTAATGTTGATGTCCTCTTGTGACCAATGGTGAGACATGCCAACAGTCACAGGCTGGTTGAACCTGACATCAAGTACTCTCATTTTTCCTACATTTTTTCTTCTGCTGAAGTCTGCTGCCTGGTTGACCAGTCCAGCAACCAGGAGGCCTGGTCGACGACCGGGCCGCGGGGGTCGCTAAGCCGCGGAATCACCTCAAAGTACCTCAAGGTAGTCAGTCCTAGTTTTACATCTGACCCCCATGCACCCGTGACCCCACCCATGCACCGTGGACCCCCCCATGCACGTGACCCCCCCATGCACCGTGACCCCCCCCATGCACCGTGACCCCCATGCACCGTGACCCCCCATGCACCGTGACCCCCCATGCACCGTGACCCCCCCATGCACCGTGACCCCCCCATGCACCGTGACCCCCATGCACCGTGACCCCCCCATGCACCGTGACCCCCCCATGCACCGTGACCCCCCCCATGCACCGTGACCCCCCATGCACCGTGACCCCCCCCATGCACCGTGACCCCCCCATGCACCGTGACCCCCCATGCACCGTGACCCCCCCAGTGCACCGTGACCCCCCCATGCACCGTGACCCCCCCCATGCACCGTGAGACCCCCCCATGCACCGTGACCCCCATGCCCGTGACCCCCCCCATGCACCGTGACCCCCCCATGCACCGTGACCCCCCCCCCCCCATGCCCGTGACCCCCATGCACCGTGACCCCCCCCCATGCACCGTGACCCCCCCATGCACCGTGACCACCATGCACCGTGACCACCATGCACCGTGACCCC
>WNGS01163895.1:5539-25144 GCA_020271785.1 Procambarus virginalis
ACAACACTCCTGCACAACACTCCTGTACAACACTCCTGCACAACACTCCTGCACAACACTGCTGTACAACACTCCTGCACAACACTCCTGCACAACACTCCTGCACAACACTCCTGCACAACACTCCTGCACAACACTCCTGCACAACACTCCTGCACAACACTCCTGCACAACACTCCTGCACAACACTCCTGCACAACACTCCTGTACAACACTCCTGTACACACTCCTGCACAACACTCCTACAACACTCCTGCACAACACTCCTGTACACACTCCTGCACACACTCCTGCACAACACTCCTGTACAACACTCCTGTACAACACTCCTGCACAACACTCCTGTACAACACTCCTGCACAACACTCCTGTACAACACTCCTGTACAACACTCCTGCACAACACTCCTGTACAACACTCCTGCACAACACTCCTGTACAACACTCCTGCACAACACTCCTGCACAACACTCCTGCACAACACTCCTGCACAACACTCCTGTACAACACTCCTGTACAACACTCCTGTACAACACTCCTGCACAACACTCCTGTACAACACTCCTGCACAACACTCCTGCACAACACTCCTGCACAACACTCCTGTACAACACTCCTGCACAACACTCCTGTACAACACTCCTGCACAACACTCCTGTACAACACTCCTGTACAACACTCCTGCACAACACTCCTGTACAACACTCCTGCACAACACTCCTGTACAACACTCCTGCACAACACTCCTGCACAACACTCCTGTACAACACTCCTGCACAACACTCCTGCACAACACTCCTGCACAACACTCCTGCACAACACTCCTGTACAACACTCCTGCACAACACTCCTGCACAACACTCCTGTACAACACTCCTGCACAACACTCCTGTACAACACTCCTGCACAACACTCCTGCACAACACTCCTGTACAACACTCCTGTACAACACTCCTGTACAACACTCCTGTACAACACTCCTGCACAACACTCCTGTACAACACTCCTGCACAACACTCCTGCACAACACTCCTGCACAACACTCCTGCACAACACTCCTGCACAACACTCCTGTACAACACTCCTGCACAACACTCCTGTACAACACTCCTGTACAACACTCCTGCACAACACTCCTGCAAAACACTCCTGTACAACACTCCTGTACAACACTCCTGTACAACACTCCTGCACAACACTCCTGTACAACACTCCTGTACAACACTCCTGCACAACACTCCTGTACAACACTCCTGCACAACACTCCTGTACAACACTCCTGCACAACACTCCTGCACAACACTCCTGCACAACACTCCTGCACAACACTCCTGCACAACACTCCTGCACAACACTCCTGTACAACACTCCTGTACAACACTCCTGCACAACACTCCTGCACAACACTCCTGTACAACACTCCTGCACAAACTCCTGCACAACACTCCTGCACAACACTCCTGTACAACACTCCTGCACAACACTCCTGCACAACACTCCTGTACAACACTCCTGCACAACACTCCTGCACAACACTCCTGCACAACACTCCTGTACAACACTCCTGTACAACACTCCTGCACAACACTCCTGCACAACACTCCTGCACAACACTCCTGCACAACACTCCTGTACAACACTCCTGCACAACACTCCTGCACAACACTCCTGCACAACACTCCTGTACAACACTCCTGCACAACACTCCTGCACAACACTCCTGCACAACACTCCTGCACAACACTCCTGTACAACACTCCTGCACAACACTCCTGTACAACACTCCTGCACAACACTCCTGCACAACACTCCTGTACAACACTCCTGTACAACACTCCTGTACAACACTCCTGCACAACACTCCTGCACAACACTCCTGCACAACACTCCTGCACAACACTCCTGTACAACACTCCTGCACAACACTCCTGCACAACACTCCTGCACAACACTCCTGCACAACACTCCTGTACAACACTCCTGCACAACACTCCTGTACAACACTCCTGCACAACACTCCTGCACAACACTCCTGTACAACACTCCTGCACAACACTCCTGCACAACACTCCTGTACAACACTCCTGTACAACACTCCTGCACAACACTCCTGTACAACACTCCTGCACAACACTCCTGCACAACACTCCTGCACAACACTCCTGCACAACACTCCTGCACAACACTCCTGTACAACACTCCTGTACAACACTCCCACACAACACTCCTGTACAACACTCCTGCACAACACTCCTGCACAACACTCCTGTACAACACTCCTGCACAACACTCCTGCACAACACTCCTGTACAACACTCCTGTACAACACTGCTATACAACACTCCTGTACAACACTCCTGCACAACACTCCTGTACAACACTCCTGCACAACACTCCTGTACAACACTCCTGCACAACACTCCTGTACAACACTCCTGCACAACACTCCTGTACAACACTCCTGCACAACACTCCTGCACAACACTCCTGTACAACACTCCTGCACAACACTCCTGCACAACACTCCTGCACAACACTCCTGTACAACACTCCTGCACAACACTCCTGCACAACACTCCTGTACAACACTCCTGCACAACACTGCTGTACAACACTCCTGCACAACACTCCTGCACAACACTCCTGTACAACACTCCTGTACAACACTCCTGTACAACACTCCTGTACAACACTCCTGCACAACACTCCTGTACAACACTCCTGCACAACACTCCTGCACAACACTCCTGCACAACACTCCTGCACAACACTCCTGCACAACACTCCTGTACAACACTCCTGCACAACACTCTGTACAACACTCCTGTACAACACTCCTGCACAACACTCCTGCACAACACTCCTGTACAACACTCCTGTACAACACTCCTGTACAACACTCCTGCACAACACTCCTGTACAACACTCCTGCACAACACTCCTGCACAACACTCCTGTACAACACTCCTGCACAACACTCCTGCACAACACTCCTGCACAACACTCCTGCACAACACTCCTGTACAACACTCCTGCACAACACTCCTGTACAACACTCCTGCACAACACTCCTGCACAACACTCCTGTACAACACTCCTGTACAACACTGCTGTACAACACTCCTGCACAACACTCCTGTACAACACTCCTGCACAACACTGTTGTACAACACTCCTGCACAACACTGCTGTACAACACTCCTGCACAACACTGATGTACAACACTCCTGCATAACACTCCTGCACAACACTGCTGCACAACACTCCTGTAAAACACTCCTGCACAACTCTCCTGCACAACACTCCTGTACAACACTCCTGCACAACACTCCTGCACAACACTCCTGCACAACTCTCCTGCACAACACTGCTGTACAACACTCCTGTACAACACTCCTGCACAACACTCCTGTACAACTCTCCTGCACAACACTCCTGTACAACACTCCTGCACAACACTCCTGCACAACACTCCTGCACAACACTCCTTTACAACACTCCTGTACAACACTCCTGTACAACACTCCTGCACAACACTCCTGTACAACACTCCTGTACAACACTCTTGTACAACACTCCTGTACAACACTCCTGCACAACACTCCTGTATAACAATCCTGCACAACACTCATGCACAACACTCCTGCACAACACTCCTGCACAACACTCATGCACAACACTCCTGTACAACACTCCTGCACAACACTCCTGTACAACACTCCTGTACAACACTCCTGCACAACACTCCTGCACAACACTGCTGTACAACACTCCTGTACAACACTCCTGTACAACACTCCTGCACAACACTGCTGTACAACACTCCTGTACAACACTCCTGCACAACACTCCTGTACAACACTCCTGCACAACACTCCTGTACAACACTCATGCACAACACTCCTGCACAACACTCCTGCACAACACTCCTGCACAACACTCATGCACAACACTCCTGTACAACACTCCTGCACAACACTCCTGTACAACACTCCTGTACAACACTCCAGCACAACACTCCTGCACAACACTGCTGTACAACACTCCTGTACAACACTCCTGCACAACACTCCTGCACAACACTGCTGTACAACACTCCTGCACAACTCTCCTGCACAACTCTCCTGCACAACACTCCTGTACAACACTCCTGCACAACACTCCTGCACAACACTGCTGTACAACACTCATGCACAACACTCCTGCACAACACTCCTGCACAACACTCCTGCACAACACTCATGTACAACACTCCTGTACAACACTCATGCACAACTCTCCTGCACAACACTCCTGCACAACGCTCCTGCACAACACTGCTGTACAACACTCCTGCACAACACTCCTGCACAACACTATTGCACAACACTCCTGCACAACACTCCTGTACAACACTCCTGCACAACACTCCTGCACAACACTCCTGCACAACACTCCTGCACAACTCTCCTGCACAACACTGCTGTACAACACTCCTGTACAACACTCCTGCACAACACTCCTGTACAACTCTCCTGCACAACACTCCTGTACAACACTCCAGCACAACACTCCTGCACAACACTCCTTTACAACACTCCTTTACAACACTCCTGTACAACACTCCTGTACAACACTCCTGCACAACACTCCTGTACAACACTCCTGTACAACACTCCTGTACAACACTCCTGTACAACACTCCTGCACAACACTCCTGTATAACACTCCTGCACAACACTCCTGCACAACACTCCTGCACAACACTCCTGCACAACACTCCTGTACAACACTCCTGTACAACACTCCTGTACAACAATCCCACACAACACTCCTGTATAACACTCCTGCACAACACTCCTGCACAACACTGCTGTACAACACTACTGTACAACAATCCTGCACATCACTCCTGTACAACACTCCTGCACAACACTGCTATACAACACTCCTGTACAACACTCCTGCACAACACTCCTGTACAACACTCCTGCACAACACTCCTGTACAACACTCCTGCACAACACTCCTGCACAACACTCCTGTACAACACTCCTGCACAACACTCCTGCACAACACTCCTGCACAACACTCCTGCACAACACTCCTGTACAACACTCATGCACAACACTCCTGCACAACACTCCTGTACAACACTCCTGCACAACACTGCTGTACAACACTCCTGCACAACTCTCCTGCACAACTCTCCTGTACAACACTCCTGTAAAACACTGCTGTACAACACTGCTGTTCAACACTCCTGCACAACACTACTGTACAACACTCATGCACAACACTCCTGCACAACACTCCTGCACAACACTCCTGCACAACACTCATGCACAACACTCCTGTACAACACTCCTGCACAACACTCCTGTACAACACTCCTGTACAACACTCCTGCACAACACTCCTGCAAAACACTGCTGTACAACACTCCTGTACAACACTCCTGTACAACACTCCTGCACAACACTGCTGTACAACACTCCTGTACAACACTCCTGCACAACACTGCTGTACAACACTCCTGCACAACACTCCTGTACAACACTCATGCACAACACTCCTGCACAACACTCCTGCACAACACTCATGCACAACACTCCAGCACAACACTCCTGCACAACACTGCTGTACAACACTCCTGTACAACACTCCTGCACAACACTCCTGCACAACACTGCTGTACAACACTCCTGCACAACACTCCTGCACAACACTCCTGCACAACACTCCTGTACAACACTCCTGCACAACACTCCTGCACAACACTCCTGTACAACACTCCTGCACAACACTCCTGCACAACACTCCTGCACAACACTCTGTACAACACTCCTGCACAACACCTGCACAACACTCCTGCACAACACTCCTGCACAACACTCCTGCACAACACTGCTGTACAACACTCCTGCAAACACTCCTGCACAACACTCCTGCACAACACTCCTGTACAACACTCCTGCACAACACTCCTGCACAACACTCCTACACAACTCTCCTGCACAACACTCCTGTACAACACTCCTGCACAACACTCCTGTACAACACTCCTGCACAACACTCCTGCACAACACTCCTGTACAACACTCCTGTACAACACTCCTGTACAACACTCCTGCACAACACTCCTGCACAACACTCCTGCACAACACTCCTGTACAACACTCCTGCACAACACTCCTGCACAACACTCCTGCACAACACTCCTGCACAACACTCCTGTACAACACTCCTGCACAACACTCCTGTACAACACTCCTGCACAACACTCCTGCACAACACTCCTGTACAACACTCCTGCAAACACTCCTGCACAACACTCCTGTACAACACTCCTGTACAACACTCCTGCACAACACTCCTGTACAACACTCCTGTACAACACTCCTGCACAACACTCCTGTACAACACTCCTGTACAACACTCCTGCACAACACTCCTGCACAACACTGCTGCACAACACTCCTGTACAACACTCCTGCACAACACTCCTGCACAACACTCCTGTACAACACTCCAGTACAACACTCCTGTACAACACTCATGCACAACACTCCTGCACAACACTCCTGTACAACACTCCTGCACAACACTGCTGTACAACACTCCTGCACAACACTCCTGCACAACACTCCTGTACAACACTCCTGCACAACACTCCTGCACAACACTCCTGCACAACACTCCTGCACAACACTCCTGTACAACACTCCTGCACAACACTCCTGTACAACACTCCTGTACAACACTCCTGCACAACACTCCTGCACAACACTGCTGTACAACACTCCTGTACAACACTCCTGTACAACACTCCTGCACAACACTGCTGTACAACACTCCTGTACAACACTCCTGCACAACACTGCTGTACAACACTCCTGCACAACACTCCTGCACAACACTCTGCACAACACTCCTGCACAACACTCCTGCACAACACTCCTGCACAACACTCCTGCACAACACTCCTGCACAACACTCCTGTACAACACTCCTGTACAACACTCCTGCACAACACTCCTGCACAACACTCCTGTACAACACTCCTGCACACACTCCTGCCAAACTCCTGCACAACACTCCTGTACAACACTCCTGCACAACACTCCTGCACAACACTCCTGTACAACACTCTGCACAACACTCCTGCACAACACTCCTGCACAACACTCCTGCACAACACTCCTGTACAACACTCCTGTACAACACTCCTGCACAACACTCCTGCACAACACTCCTGCACAACACTCCTGCACAACACTCCTGTACAACACTCCTGCACAACACTCCTGCACAACACTCCTGCACAACACTCCTGCACAACACTCCTGCACAACACTCCTGTACAACACTCCTGCACAACACTCCTGCACAACACTCCTGCACAACACTCCTGTACAACACTCCTGCACAACACTCCTGTACAACACTCCTGCACAACACTCCTGTACAACACTCCTGCACAACACTCCTGTACAACACTCCTGCACAACACTCCTGCACAACACTCCTGTACAACACTCCTGTACAACACTCCTGTACAACACTCCTGTACAACACTCCTGCACAACACTCCTGTACAACACTCCTGCACAACACTCCTGTACAACACTCCTGTACAACACTCCTGCACAACACTCCTGCACAACACTCCTGCACAACACTCCTGCACAACACTGCTGTACAACACTCCTGCACAACACTCCTGCACAACACTCCTGCACAACACTCCTGTACAACACTCCTGCACAACACTCCTGCACAACACTCCTGCACAACACTCCTGCACAACACTCCTGTACAACACTCCTGCACAACACTCCTGTACAACACTCCTGCACAACACTCCTGCACAACACTCCTGTACAACACTCCTGTACAACACTCCTGCACAACACTCCTGCACAACACTCCTGCACAACACTCCTGCACAACACTCCTGCACAACACTCCTGTACAACACTCCTGCACAACACTCCTGTACAACACTCCTGCACAACACTCCTGCACAACACTCCTGTACAACACTCCTGCACAACACTCCTGCACAACACTCCTGTACAACACTCTGTACAACACTCCTGCACAACACTCCTGTACAACACTCCTGTACAACACTCCTGCACAACACTCCTGTACAACACTCCTGTACAACACTCCTGCACAACACTCCTGCACAACACTGCTGCACAACACTCCTGTACAACACTCCTGCACAACACTCCTGCACAACACTCCTGTACAACACTCCTGTACAACACTCCTGTACAACACTCCTGCACAACACTCCTGCACAACACTCCTGTACAACACTCCTGCACAACACTGCTGTACAACACTCCTGCACAACTCCTGCACAACACTCCTGTACAACACTCCTGCACAACACTCCTGCACAACACTCCTGCACAACACTCCTGCACAACACTCCTGTACAACACCCTGCACAACACTCCTGTACAACACTCCTGTACAACACTCCTGCACAACACTCCTGCACAACACTGCTGTACAAACACTCCTGTACAACACTCCTGTACAACACTCCTGCACAACACTCCTGTACAACACTCCTGTACAACACTCCTGCACAACACTCTGTACAACACTCCTGCACAACACTCCTGTACAACACTCCTGCACAACACTCCTGCACAACACTCCTGCACAAACACTCTGCACAACACTCCTGCACAACACTCCTGCACAACACTCCTGTACAACACTCCTGTACAACACTCCTGCACAACACTCCTGCACAACACTCCTGTACAACACTCCTGCACAACACTCCTGCACAACACTCCTGCACAACACTCCTGTACAACACTCCTGCACAACACTCCTGCACAACACTCTGTACAACACTCCTGCACAACACTCCTGCACAACACTCCTGCACAACACTCTGCACAACACTCATGCACAACACTCTGTACAACACTCCTGCACAACACTCCTGCACAACACTCCTGCACAACACTCCTGCACAACACTCCTGTACAACACTCCTGCAAACACTCCTGCACAACACTCCTGCACAACACTCCTGCACAACACTCCTGCACAACACTCCTGCACAACACTCCTGTACAACACTCCTGTACAACACTCCTGCACAACACTCCTGTACAACACTCCTGCACAACACTCCTGTACACAACACCTCCTGCACAACACTCCTGTACAACAAGCTGCACAACACTGCTGTACAACACTCCTGCACAACACTCCTGCACAACACTCCTGTACAACACTCCTGTACAACACTGCTGTACAACACTCCTGTACAACTCTCCTGCACAACACTGCTGTACAACACTCCTGCACAACACTCCTGCTCAACACTCCTGTACAACACTCCGCACAACACTCCGTACAACACTCCTGCACAACACTCCTGCACAACACNACAACACTCCTGTACAACACTCCTGCACAACACTCCTGTACAACACTCCTGCACAACACTCCTGTACAACACTCCTGCACAACACTCCTGTACAACACTCTGTACAACTCTCCACCACAACACTCCTGTACAAACTCCTTGCACAACACTCTGTACAACACTCATGCACAACATCCTGCAACACTCCTGCACAACACTCCTGTACAACACTCCTGCACAACACTCCTGCACAACACTCCTGTACAACACTCCTGCACAACACTCCTGCACAACACTCCTGCACAACACTCCTGCACAACACTCCTGTACAACACTCCTGCACAACACTCCTGCACAACACTCCTGTACAAAACACTCCTGCACAACACTGCTGTACAACACTCCTGCACAACACTCCTGCACAACACTCCTGTACAACACTCCTGCACAACACTCCTGTACAACACTCATGTACAACACTCCTGCACAACACTCCTGTACAACACTCATGCACAACACTCCTGACAAACACTCCTGCACAACACTCCTGCACAACACTCTGCACAACACTCCTGTACAACACTCCTGCACAACACTCCTGTACAACACTCCTGTACAACACTCCTGCACAACACTCCTGTACAACACTCCTGCACAACACTCTGCACAACACTGCTGTACAACACTCCTGTACAACACTCATGTACAACACTCCTGCACAACACTGCTGTACAACACTCCTGTACAACACTCCTGCACAACACTCCTGTACAACATCCTGAACAACACTCCTGTACAACACTCATGCACAACACTCCTGCACAACACTCCTGCACAACACTCCTGCACAACACTCATGCACAACACTCCTGTACAACACTCCTGCACAACACTCTGTACAACACTCCTGTACAACACTCCTGCACAACACTCCTGCACAACACTGCTGTACAACACTCCTGTACAACACTCCTGCACAACACTCCTGCACAACACTGCTGTACAACACTCCTGCACAACTCTCTGCACAACACTCCTGCACAACACTCCTGTACAACACTCCTGCACAACACTCCTGCACAACACTGCTGTACAACACTCCATGCACAACACTCCTGCACAACACTCCTGCACAACACTCCTGCACAACACTCATGTACAACACTCCTGTACAACACTCATGCACAACTCTCCTGCACAACACTCCTGCACAACACTCCTGCACAACACTGCTGTACAACACTCCTGCACAACACTCCTGCACAACACTCCTGCACAACACTCCTGCACAACACTCCTGTACAACACTCCTGCACAACACTCCTGCACAACACTCCTGCACAACTCTCCTGCACAACACTCCGTACACACTCCTGCACAACACTCCTGTACAACACTCCTGCACAACACTCCTGCACAAACACTCCTGTACAACACTCCTGTACAACACTCCTGTACAACACTCCTGCACAACACTCCTGTACAACACTCCTGCACAACACTCCTGTACAACACTCCTGCACAACACTCCTGTACAACACTCCTGCACAACACTCCTGTACAACACTCCTGCACAACACTCCTGCACAACACTCCTGTACAACACTCCTGTACAACACTCCTGTACAACACTCCTGTACAACACTCCTGCACAACACTGCTGTACAACACTCCTGCACAACACTCCTGTACAACACTCCTGTACAACACTCCTGCACAACACTCCTGTACAACACTCCTGCAACAACACTCCTGCACAACACTCCTGCACAACACTGCTGCACAACACTCCTGTACAACACTCCTGAAACAACTCTCCTGCACAACACTCCTGTACAACACTCCTGCACAACACTCCTGCACAACACTCCTGCACAAATCTCCTGCACAACACTGCTGTACAACACTCCTGTACAACACTCCTGCACAACACTCCTGTACAACTCTCCTGCACAACACTCTGTACAACACTCTGCACAACACTCCTGCACAACACTCCTGCACAACACTCCTTACAACACTCCTGTACAACACTCCTGTACAACACTCCTGCACAACACTCCTGTACAACACTCCTGTACAACACTCCTGTACAACACTCCTGCACAACACTCTGTACAACAACTCCTGACAACACTCCTGCACAACACTCCTGCACAACACTCCTGCACAACACTCCTGCACAACACTCTGCACAACACTCCTGTACAACACTCCTGCACAACACTCCTGTACAACACTCCTGTACAACACTCCTGCACAACACTCCTGCACAACACTGCTGTAACACTCCTGTACAACACTCCTGTACAACACTCCTGCACAACACTGCTGTACAACACTCCTGTACAACACTCCTGCACAACACTGCTGTACAACACTCCTGCACAACACTCCTGTACAACACTCATGCACAACACTCCTGCACAACACTCCTGCACAACACTCCTGCACAACACTCATGCACAACACTCCTGTACAACACTCCTGCAAACACTCCTGTACAACACTCCTGTACAACACTCCAGCACAACACTCCTGCACAACACTGCTGTACAACACTCCTGTACAACACTCCTGCACAACACTCCTGCACAACACTGCTGTACAACACTCCTGCACAACTCTCCTGCACAACTCTCCTGCACAACACTCCTGTACAACACTCCTGCACAACACTCCTGCACAACACTGCTGTACAACACTCTGCACAACACTCCTGCACAACACTCCTGCACAACACTCCTGCACAACACTCATGTACAAAACTCCTGTACAACACTCATGCACAACTCTCCTGCAACACTCCTGCACAACGCTCCTGCACAACACTGCTGTACAACACTCCTGCACAACACTCCTGCACAACACTCCTGCACAACACTCCTGCACAACACTCCTGTACAACACTCCTGCACAACACTCCTGCACAACACTCCTGCACAACACTCCTGCACAACACTCCTGCACAACTCCTGCACAACACTGCTGTACAACACTCCTGTACAACACTCCTGCACAACACTCTGTACAACTCTCCTGCACAACACTCCTGTACAACACTCCTGCACAACACTCCTGCACAACACTCCTGCACAACACTCCTTTACAACACTCCTGTACAACACTCCTGTACAACACTCCTGCACAACACTCCTGTACAACACTCCTGTACAACACTCCTGTACAACACTCCTGTACAACACTCCTGCACAACACTCTGTATAACAATCCTGCACAACACTCCTGCACAACACTCCTGCACAACACTCCTGCACAACACTCCTGCACAACACTCCTGTACAACACTCCTGTACAACAATCCCACACAACACTCCTGTAAACACTCCTGCACAACACTCCTGCACAAACGCTGTACAACACTACTGTACAACAATCCTGCACAACACTCCTGTACAACACTCCTGTACAACACTGCTATACAACACTCCTGTACAACACTCCTGTACAACACTCCTGCACAACACTCCTGTACAACACTCATGCACAACACTCTGTACAACACTCCTGCACAACACTCCTGTACAACACTCTGCACAACACTCCTGCACAACACTCCTGTAACACTCCTGCACAACACTCCTGCACAACACTCCTGCACAACACTCCTGTACAACACTCATGCACAACACTCCTGCACAACACTCCTGTACAACACTCCTGCACAACACTGCTGTACAACACTCCTGCACAACTCTCCTGCACAACTCTCCTGTACAACACTCCTGTACAACACTGCTGTACAACACTGCTGTACAACACTCCTGCACAACACTCCTGTACAACACTCATGCACAACACTCCTGCACAACACTCCTGCACAACACTCCTGCACAACACTCATGCACAACACTCCTGTACAACACTCCTGCACAACACTCTGTACAACACTCCTGTACAACACTCCTGCACAACACTCCTGCACAACACTGCTGTACAACACTCCTGTACAACACTCCTGTACAACACTCCTGCACAACACTGCTGTACAACACTCCTGTACAACACTCCTGCACAACACTCTGTACAACACTCCTGCAAAACACTCCTGTACAACACTCATGCACAAACTCCTGCACAACACTCCTGCACAACACTCCTGCACAACACACTCTGCACAACACTCCTGCACAACACTCCTGCACAACACTCCTGTACAACACTCCTGTACAACACTCCATCACAACACTCCTGCACAACACTGCTGTACAAAACACTCCTGTACAACACTCCTGCACAACACTCCTGCACAACACTGCTGTACAACACTCCTGCACAACACTCTGCACAACACTCCTGTACAACACTCTGCACAACACTCCTGCGCACAACACTCCTGCACAACTCTCCTGCACAACACTCCTGTACAACACTCCTGCACAACACTCCTGTACAACACTCCTGCACAACACTCCTGCACAACACTCCTGCACAACACTCCTGTACAACACTGCTGTACAAACACTCCTGCACAACACTCCTGTACAACACTCTGCACAACACTCCTGTACAACACTCCTGCACAACACTCCTGTACAACACTCCTGCACAACACTCCTGTACAACACTCCTGCATAAACACTCCTGCACAACACTGCTGCACAACACTCCTGTAAAACACTCCTGCACAACACTCCTGCACAACACTCCTGTACAACACTCCTGCACAACACTCCTGCACAACATCCTGCACAACTCTCTGCACAACACTGCTGTACAACACTCCTGTACAACACTCCTGCACAACACTCCTGTACAACTCTCCTGCACAACACTCCTGTACAACACTCCTGCACAACACTCCTGCACAACACTCCTGCACAACACTCCTTACAACACTCCTGTACAACACTCCTGTACAACACTCCTACACAACACAGTACAACACTCCTGTACAACACTCCTGTACAAACCATCTGTACAACACTCCTGTACAACACTCCTGCACAACACTCTGTACAACACTCCTGCACAACACTCCTGCACAACACTCCTGCACAACACTCCTGCACAACACTCATGCACAACACTCCTGTACAACACTCTGCACAACACTCCTGTACAACACTCCTGTACAACACTCCTGCACAACACTCCTGCANACACTCCTGTACAACACTCCTGTACAACACTCCTGCACAACACTCCTGTACAACACTCCTGCACAACACTCCTGTACAACACTCCTGCACAACACTGCTATACAACACTCCTGTACAACTCTCCACCACAACACTCCTGTACAACACTCCTTCACGACACTCCTGTACAACACTCATGCACAACACTCCTGTACAACACTCCTGCACAACACTCCTGTACAACACTCCTGCACAACACTCCTGCACAACACTCCTGTACAACACTCCTGCACAACACTCCTGCACAACACTCCTGCACAACACTCCTGCACAACACTCCTGTACAACACTCATGCACAACACTCCTGCACAACACTCCTGTACAACACTCCTGCACAACACTGCTGTACAACACTCCTGCACAACACTCCTGCACAACACTCCTGTACAACACTCCTTTACAACACTCCTGTACAACACTGCTGTACAACACTCCTGCACAACACTCCTGTACAACACTCCTGCACAACACTCCTGCACAACACTCCTGCACAACACTCCTGCACAACACTCCTGCACAACACTCCTGTACAACACTCCTGCACAACACTCCTGTACAACACTCCTGTACAACACTCCTGCACAACACTCCTGTACAACACTCCTGCACAACACTCCTGCACAACACTGCTGTACAACACTCCTGTACAACACTCCTGTACAACACTCCTGCACAACACTGCTGTACAACACTCCTGTACAACACTCCTGCACAACACTCCTGTACAACACTCCTGCACAACACTCCTGTACAACACTCCTGCACAACACTCCTGCACAACACTCCTGCACAACACTCCTGCACAACACTCTGCACAACACTCCTGTACAACACTCCTGCACAACACTCCTGTACAACACTCCTGTACAACACTCCTGCACAACACTCCTGCACAACACTGCTGTACAACACTCCTGTACAACACTCCTGCACAACACTCCTGCACAACACTGCTGTACAACACTCCTGCACAACACTCCTGCACAACACTCCTGCACAACACTCCTGTACAACACTCCTGCACAACACTCCTGCACAACACTCCTGTACAACACTCCTGCACAACACTCCTGCACAACACTCCTGCACAACACTCCTGCACAACACTCCTGTACAACACTCCTGTACAACACTCCTGCACAACACTCCTGCACAACACTCCTGCACAACACTCCTGCACAACACTGCTGTACAACACTCCTGCACAACACTCCTGCACAACACTCCTGCACAACACTCCTGCACAACACTCCTGTACAACACTCCTGCACAACACTCCTGCACAACACTCCTGCACAACACTCCTGCACAACACTCCTGTACAACACTCCTGCACAACACTCCTGTACAACACTCCTGCACAACACTCCTGCACAACACTCCTGTACAACACTCCTGTACAACACTCCTGTACAACACTCCTGCACAACACTCCTGTACAACACTCCTGCACAACACTCCTGTACAACACTCCTGCACAACACTCCTGTACAACACTCCTGCACAACACTCCTGTACAACACTCCTGCACAACACTCCTGCACAACACTCCTGTACAACACTCCTGTACAACACTCCTGTACAACACTCCTGTACAACACTCCTGCACAACACTCCTGTACAACACTCCTGCACAACACTCCTGTACAACACTCCTGTACAACACTCCTGCACAACACTCCTGTACAACACTCCTGCACAACACTCCTGCACAACACTCCTGCACAACACTGCTGCACAACACTCCTGTACAACACTCCTGCACAACACTCCTGCACAACACTCCTGTACAACACTCCTGCACAACACTCCTGCACAACACTCCTGCACAAACTCCTGCACAACACTCCTGTACAACACTCCTGTACAACACTCCTGCACAACACTCCTGTACAACACTCCTGCACAACACTCCTGTACAACACTCCTGCACAACACTCCTGCACAACACTCCTGCACAACACTCCTTTACAACACTCCTGTACAACACTCCTGTACAACACTCCTGCACAACACTCCTGTACAACACTCCTGTACAACACTCCTGTACAACACTCCTGCACAACACTCCTGCACAACACTCCTGCACAACACTCCTGCACAACACTCCTGCACAACACTCCTGCACAACACTCCTGCACAACACTCATGCACAACACTCCTGTACAACACTCCTGCACAACACTCCTGTACAACACTCCTGTACAACACTCCTGCACAACACTCCTGCACAACACTGCTGTACAACACTCCTGTACAACACTCCTGTACAACACTCCTGCACAACACTGCTGTACAACACTCCTGTACAACACTCCTGCACAACACTCCTGTACAACACTCCTGCACAACACTCCTGTACAACACTCTGCACAACACTCCTGCACAACACTCCTGCACAACACTCCTGCACAACACTCATGCACAACACTCCTGTACAACACTCCTGCACAACACTCCTGTACAACACTCCTGTACAACACTCCTGCACAACACTCCTGCACAACACTGCTGTACAACACTCCTGTACAACACTCCTGCACAACACTCCTGCACAACACTGCTGTACAACACTCCTGCACAACTCTCCTGCACAACACTCCTGCACAACACTCCTGTACAACACTCCTGCACAACACTCCTGCACAACACTGCTGTACAACACTCATGCACAACACTCCTGCACAACACTCCTGCACAACACTCCTGCACAACACTCATGTACAACACTCCTGTACAACACTCATGCACAACTCTCCTGCACAACACTCCTGCACAACGCTCCTGCACAACACTGCTGTACAACACTCCTGCACAACACTCCTGCACAACACTCCTGCACAACACTCCTGCACAACACTCCTGTACAACACTCCTGCACAACACTCCTGCACAACACTCCTGCACAACACTCCTGCACAACACTCCTGCACAACTCTCCTGCACAACACTGCTGTACAACACTCCTGTACAACACTCCTGCACAACACTCCTGTACAACTCTCCTGCACAACACTCCTGTACAACACTCCTGCACAACACTCCTGCACAACACTCCTGCACAACACTCCTTTACAACACTCCTGTACAACACTCCTGTACAACACTCCTGCACAACACTCCTGTACAACACTCCTGTACAACACTCCTGTACAACACTCCTGTACAACACTCCTGCACAACACTCCTGTACAACAATCCTGCACAACACTCCTGCACAACACTCCTGCACAACACTCCTGCACAACACTCCTGCACAACACTCCTGTACAACACTCCTGTACAACAATCCCACACAACACTCCTGTATAACACTCCTGCACAACACTCCTGCACAACACTGCTGTACAACACTACTGAACAACAATCCTGCACAACACTCCTGTACAACACTCCTGTACAACACTGCTATACAACACTCCTGTACAACACTCCTGTACAACACTCCTGCACAACACTCCTGTACAACACTCCTGCACAACACTCCTGTACAACACTCCTGCACAACACTCCTGTACAACACTCCTGCACAACACTCCTGCACAACACTCCTGTACAACACTCCTGCACAACACTCCTGCACAACACTCCTGCACAACACTCCTGTACAACACTCATGCACAACACTCCTGCACAACACTCCTGTACAACACTCCTGCACAACACTGCTGTACAACACTCCTGCACAACTCTCCTGCACAACTCTCCTGTACAACACTCCTGTACAACACTGCTGTACAACACTGCTGTACAACACTCCTGCACAACACTCCTGTACAACACTCCTGCACAACACTCCTGCACAACACTCCTGCACAACACTCCTGCACAACACTCATGCACAACACTCCTGTACAACACTCCTGCACAACACTCCTGTACAACACTCCTGTACAACACTCCTGCACAACACTCCTGCACAACACTGCTGTACAACACTCCTGTACAACACTCCTGTACAACACTCATGCACAACACTGCTGTACAACACTCCTGTACAACACTCCTGCACAACACTGCTGTACAACACTCCTGCAAAACACTCCTGTACAACACTCATGCACAACACTCCTGCACAACACTCCTGCACAACACTCCTGCACAACACTCATGCACAACACTCCTGTACAACACTCCTGCACAACACTCCTGTACAACACTCCTGTACAACACTCCTGCACAACACTCCTGCACAACACTGCTGTACAACACTCCTGTACAACACTCCTGTACAACACTCCTGCACAACACTGCTGTACAACACTCCTGCACAACACTCCTGCACAACACTCCTGTACAACACTCCTGCACAACACTCCTGCACAACACTCCTGCACAACACTCCTGCACAACACTCCTGTACAACACTCCTGCACAACACTCCTGTACAACACTCCTGCACAACACTCCTGCACAACACTCCTGTACAACACTCCTGTACAACACTCCTGTACAACACTCCTGCACAACACTCCTGTACAACACTCCTGCACAACACTCCTGTACAACACTCCTGCACAACACTGCTGTACAACACTCCTGCACAACACCCTGTACAACACTCCTGCACAACACTCCTGCACAACACTCCTGCACAACACTCCTGTACAACACTCCTGCACAACTCTCCTGCACAACACTCTGTACAACACTCCTGCACAACACTCCTGCACAACGCTCCTGCACAAACTCTCTGCCACAACACTGCTGTACAACACTCCTGTACAACACTCCTGCACAACACTCCTGTACAACTTCCTGCACAACACTCCTGTACAACACTCCTGCACAACACTCCTGCACAACACTCCTGCACAACACTCCTTACAACACTCCTGTACAACACTCCTGTACAACACTCCTACACAACACTCCTGTACAACACTCCTGTACAACACTCTTGTACAACACTCCTGTACAAACACTCCTGCACAACACTCCTGTATAACAATCCTGCACAACACTCCTGCACAACACTCCTGCACAAACTCCTGCACAAACACTCATGCACAACACTCCTGTACAACACTCCTGCACAACACTCCTGTACAACAC
>WNGS01163896.1:5439-20821 GCA_020271785.1 Procambarus virginalis
CCCCCCCCCCCGCCTCAGGGCAGAACATAAGATACTGGGGGAAGATAAGAGACTCAAACGATTGCAAAGCCCTTCAAATTGATCCAGATAAATAAAGTGTATGGAGCATCAAGACGGAAATGAAATTCCATGTGAATAAATGCCATGTTATAGAATGAGGAATCAAAGAAATTAGACCCCACACAAACTATGTGGAAAAGAATTACAGAATTCTAATAAAGAACGAGACTTTGAGATGGCTCTGGATAGTAATCTGTCGCAACAGGAACACATAAAGAACATAATGAGAAGAGCGTATGCGTCGCTTTCCAACTTCAGACTTGCTTGATATGGATGGTGAAATACTAAAGAAAATATTCATTTCTTTTGAGAGAATAAAATTGGAATATTCAGCAGTTGTATGGTGGCCATATCTCGAGAAGCACATCAATAAACTGGAAAAGGTGCATCAGCACACTACCAAATATCTTCCGGAAATGAAAAACATGAGTTACGAGGAGAAACTAGAGGCATTAAACAAGCCAAAACTATAAATAAAAGAAAAATAGGTGATATGATCACCATATACAGAATAATAACAGCAGTGTACCAACTTGACAGAGGAATTCCTGAAACCAGCAACATCATGAACAAGGGGACATAGATTCAAGCTAAGAAAACAGAGGGTGATGACAATATATTAGAAAGTATTTCATTGCAAACAGAGTGGTAGATAGTTGGAACAAACTAAGTGAGAAGATGATGGAGACCAAAATGGTTAGTAGTTTCAAAGCATTATGCGACAAAGGGTACTGGGAAGACGGGACACCACGAGTGTAGCTTCCATCCTGTAACTACCCTCAAGTAATTACACTTAGGTAATTATACACACACACACACAAAACAGTAAGAAAGCCCACTTGTCTATGAAGAAATGTCCGAGGCTGGCATTGTAGTAAGGAGTGAGAACACCGTCTTCCTCAGAGAGGTCAATCAGCTTCTTGGCCAGATGGTAGGCTTGCTGGTCTCCAGGTCTGCCGGCCTCCGTCACCACGCGCCAGTCTGTCCAACACACACGCGATTATTTCACCCTCGCACAGTGGAAATATTTAGTCCTTAATTAATATAATTGCGTTCACTTATACCTTTCAATTAAAGCTTTCACAGTTAGATAATTTCCTTTCATACGGTCATTGATAACGTGTATGAACACAGGAGTTATGATTCATACATGTCAGTATAAGAGGGAAGGAAAGATGTACATGAACTCAATTAATCAAACATGGGTTTGAATCATGACCCTCTGAACACAGTCTACACGCACACAGCACACCTGCAACAATCAATATCATTAATAGTCAAATTATGTTTGTCTGTCCAAGAATGGAGGTCAAACGCTTGGTGCTGGCCCCACCCAATTTTGCAGGGGAAAATAGTCTGGGGTATGAGACGAACATGGGCAGGTCAGGGTCGGCGTAAATAAAAGGGGCCAGCCAATGAAAAATATTGAAAAAAAAATCGAAAATTTGCCAAAAAAATAGAAAGTGTTTGCCTGTGGCAACAGAGTGTTTCAAATACCATGATATATAAATAAAAAGTTGTGTAATTATGGATATTTCCCCTCCTCCCGTCACAAAGTGGGCACGTGACCCACGTCATTCGTACTATGGTCCGTAATTTGTTCTTCATTAGTATGTGTAACACCCTGTCCCTACACTGTTCATTACTCTTTTTACGTTCTTGTACATACATTCTTTTGAATAAAGATTATTATTATTATTATTATTATATTATTATTATTATTATTATTATAATATTATAAATTTTATCTAAAAATTAGATCTTCTTACCAAAAGATAATAATCGGAGGTCAATGGCATGTTTATACACAGGAGGCGGGTGAGGAGAGCCGCTGGGGAGTGTAACAGTGAGCCACGGGACATGGAGGTGGGAAGATATACGCCTGGTCATACATAGTTACCGGCTATCATGATTGTTATATCTGTGTCGCATCATATTTTTATCTTGACAATAATGTAGACGATGACACAGGCAGCACGCGTATAGGTTGCTGCTTTGACTACACTATGACAGCGATGATAAATAAACCCTTAAGTTACAGTCATAGGGGAAGGGAGGGTGAGGGCAGGGAGGGAGGAGGTGGGGGAATGGAGTGTGTGAGGGTAGGGAGGGAGTGTGAGGGTGGGAGGGAGTGTGAGGGTAGGGAGGGAGTGTGAGGGACGGGATGTGAGGGTAGAGGCGGAGGGAGTGTGCGGGTAGGGAGGGAGGTGGGTGAGGGTGGGAGAGGGAGTGTGAGGGTAGGGAGGAAGGGAGTGTGAGGGTAGGAGGAAGGGAGTTGTGAGGGTAGGGAGAAAGGGAGTGTGAGGGTAGGGAGGAAGGAGTGTGAGAGCCGGGAGGAAGGGAGTGTGAGAGGAGGGAGGATGGGAGTGTGAGAGCCGGGAGGAAGGGAGTGTGAGAGCAGGGAGGAAGGGAGTGTGCGAGCAGGGAGGAAGGGAGTGTGAGAGAGGAGGGAGGAAGGAGTGTGAGAGCAGGGAGGAAGGGAGTGTGGAGCAGGGAGGAAGGGAGTTGAGAGCCGGGAGGAGGGCGTGTGAGAGCAGGGAGGAAGGGAGTGTGAGAGCAGGGAGGAGGAGGGAGGTGAGCGCAGGGAGGATGGGAGTGTGAGAGCAGGGAGGAGGGAGTGTGAGAGCAGGGAGGAAGGGAGTGTGAGAGCAGGAGGAAGTGAGTGTGAGCAGGGGGATGGGAGTGTGAGAGCAGGGAGGATGGGAGTGTGAGAGCAGGGAGGCGGGAGGGAGTGTGAGAGCAGGGAGGAAGGGAGTGTGAGAGCAGGGAGGATGGGAGTGTGAGAGCAGAGGAGGAAGGGAGTGTGAGAGCAGGGAGGATGGAGTGTGAGAGCAGGGAGGAAGGGAGTGTGAGAGCAGGGAGGAAGGGAGTGTGAGAGGAGGAGGAAGGAGTGTGAGAGCAGGGAGGATGGGAGTGTGAGAGCAGGGAGGAAGGGGGAGTGTGAGAGCAGGGAGGAAGGGAGTGTGAGAGCAGGGAGGAAGGGAGTGTGAGAGCAGGGAGGAAGGAGTGTGAGAGCAGGGGAGGATGGGAGTGTGAGAGCAGGGAGGAAGGGAGTGTGAGAGCAGGGAGGAAGGGAGTGTGGGAGCAGGGAGGAAGGGAGTGTGAGAGCAGGGAGGATGGGAGTGTGAGAGCAGGGAGGATGGGGAGTGTGAGGAGCAGGGAGGAAGGGAGTGTGAGAGCAGGGAGGAAGGGAGTGTGAGAGCAGGGAGGATGGGAGTGTGAGAGCAGGGAGGAAGGGAGTGTGAGAGCAGGGAGGATGGGAGTGTGAGAGCAGGGAGGAAGGGAGTGTGAGAGCAGGGAGGAAGGGAGGGTGAGAGCAGGGAGGATGGGAGTGTGAGAGCAGGGAGGAAGGGAGTGTGAGAGCAGGGAGGAAGGAGTGTGAGAGCAGGGAGGAAGGGAGGGTGAGAGCAGGAGGAGGGGAGTGTGAGAGCAGGGAGGATGGGAGTGTGAGAGCAGGGAGGATGGGAGTGTGAGAGCAGGGAGGATGGGAGGTGTGAGAGCAGGGAGGAAGGGAGTGTGAGAGCAGGGAGGAAGGGAGTGTGAGAGCAGGGAGGAAGGGAGTGTGAGAGCAGGGAGGAAGGGAGTGTGAGAGCAGGGAGGATGGGAGTGTGAGAGCAGGGAGGATGGGTGTGTGAGAGCAGGGAGGAAGGGAGTGTGAGAGCAGGGAGGAAGGGAGTGTGAGAGCAGGGAGGAAGGGAGGGTGAGAACATGGTAGGAGTTTGTTTTACCCCAGACTTTATCATGAACGAGTCGCTATCTTATCCCAAGCTGCACCAAGAAGTCAACCTTTCCCTCAAGCTGAACCAAAAAGTCAACCCTATCCCAAGCTGCACCAAGAAGTCAACCCTATCCAAGCTGCACCAAGAAGTCAACCCTATCCCAAGCTGCACCAAGAAGTCAACCCTATCCCAAGCTGCACCAAGAAGTCAACCCTATCCCAAGCTGCACCAAGAAGTCAACCCTATCCCAAGCTGCACCATGAATTCAACCCTATCCCAAGCTGCACCAAAAAGTCAACCTTACCCCAACCTGCACCAAGATGTCAACCTTACCCCCAACCTACACCAAGACGTTAACCCAAGCTGTACCAAGATGTCAAGCTTACCCCAAGCGTTATCAGGAAGGACGGGGCTAAGAGCATTGAGGGAGGAGGCCAGCCTGTACAAGGGGTTGTCCTGTCCTCCGTGGATCCACTCGGCTCCCTCCTCTACCAACACACCATCTGCAGATACACAAAACATTGTCAACATCAGTATCTCCAACTTTGCATTTGATGCAAAAGTTGCATCGGGCGTGAAATATATTCAGATGAAAACATAAAATCTCTACAAGTCTATTTAGAAAGAGTAAGGTAGCAGCACCCTTTCCCTTGTCAACCCCTCAAATGTAACGACCAGGTAGGGGTGTGGACGCCACATTAAAGAAATAATGAAGAACAATGATCCCAATTTTTGGGGGATCGATTGGTCTCTCTCTTTACCTGCAGGACAGTTCTAGAGTAGTCGCCTTAGTAAGGCTGTGAAACCATCTGACTGTATCTCTCTGTACCTACTGTGTACCTACAGGTACGAATACACTCTGTTTTGGCGCAGTGCTGCTGTTCTCTGCTGTTCATTCTAGTTATGACCATCTTCCGCTATTCCCTTCTTGCTCTCACAAATTATCTCTGCCTGATCAATATTGGCAGCTTACCTTGGGCTAGCTAGAGTGTCAGACCCACATTTTCCCATGGACGCCTAGGAAGGAGTAATGATAACTTAGTCAAGCTTCATAACATTTACTGAAAAGATTAATCATACCCCACAATCATCTAAAACACAAAGATAAACATAACTATATATATAACTAAACCAAGAAGTCTTACTTAATGTAAATTGTCCATAGCCTCATCCGGCTGGCTGATAGCCTGGACCTAGATTCACGAAACTCCATGTATTTCTTTGTAAGTATGTTTGCTACGAAGGTTCCTAAGTGCCGGCTAAGAATGCGGCAAAGAGCGATTCAGAAAAGTAAAGTTAAGAAGATTTTTAAGTACAGGACAATAGTTCACTTAGGTCTCGCTAGATGTCATTAGGGCTTTTAGTTTGGCCAATCAGAGAGAAGGTAACATTTTTCATCTTACAGTTGTAGCCAATCACGACGCTGGCATATCGGAGCTTATCCATGATGCACTTGCGACTTATTTACGTCAAATTTTCTTACAAAATTAGTATATTTTAAAGTGTTTTTTCAACTTGTACAGTCGGCACCGACATTGTAGTAAACAAATATGTTACATTTTTTGTTTACCTATGTAATTCTAAGAGATAGTGTATGGCTTCCCTTGTCGCTCCCAAGATTTGCGAATTTTTTTTTATTTTTTTTATTTTTTTTTATTTATTTTTACATGCAAGCATGCAAGTTAAATACAATAAAAACAAATCAAGAACATAGAAAACATAAAAAAAAAACACCGGCCAGAAGGGCCGACAGCACAGTACAACAAAATACAAAACTCGAGAAATGCATTGAAAAACACATCATACAACACGACACAAAATAGAAAACAATGGCAAACAACAAGCACAGGAATATGTCAAAACAAAACAATATAAAACATAACAATACATCAAGATATATAACAGACAACCAAGAAAAAACATAGTTACATACATAACAAAAAAATAAACACCGGCCTGAAGGACCGAGAACAAACACAACAGAAGGAACAAAATGAATTATTATAAAAAAATACAAAAAGAATGCACACCACACAATGAAGCCATTAACAACAAAGAAAAATAAAAATCAAATACAACACGTAAGCACAAAATAAACACACATAGGGCACGGTAACAACACTAAAGAAATACATGAAGACCAACACACACACACCAAAACCACCCGCCTCGCCACAAACAAAGGGAGAGGCACGGGCACAAACTACCAGAAGGCAAACAAACAGTCAGAAGGGCACACAGCACAAAGTATGAAATCACCCGACGTATTTGCCCGGAAACTCGTCCCGAGGGAATCTGACATGGAATGCCTCCCATCGTAACCACTTCCAAGGGCCCTGACTATCCACCGGGGACGTCATCTCCTCCGGGACGTCGGCCACAAACACCCGCAAACAGGGCACCCAAATAGCATCACTCCGGAACCGAGTGACCGGTACACGCTCCCACGCCAATGGAGTCGCCCCACGCTGAAAGTCCAGCGCCTCATCGCAGACCGGTAACTCAGCAATCCGCGACCAGTGACTCAACGGCATCACAGACTTCGGTAACACGTCCCCCAAGTGCCCAATGGTCAACCTCCGAGGAGGGAGCCTGGCAGAAGGCACCACCACAGGGGCACCAGCGCCCACGGGCACATCACCGGACGACCACGGGGAAACCGAACTGCGCACATCTTTTCTCAAGGTCACCACCAGGCCACGCCCAGACCCATCAACCCCACCATCCCTGGCAGCGGAGGCCACCACTCCCCACCACGGAGAGGCCCCCGGCGGAGAAGGAACAGCAGGCACACCCGAGACACGGACATCAATGTCAGCAGGCGCGTGGACTTCCGCCACCACTAACTGCGGAGCCAGCAACGTATCCGGAACCACACCATCCACACCCGAGGACTCACAGTCACTAAATTCCCCAACATCGGCCCAGGTAGACGACGAATGCCGGGAGCGTTTGCGCACCGGCCTGAGATCGTCAGAGCCGGAAGCCGACCCAGAAACACGGGCACCACTAGCCGGACGCACTGACGGCCGCCGCAAAACGGCAGCAGCCTCGATCACAGGGGGAACCGGACCACACACAACAGGAGGCCCCACAGCCACCCCAGCACCCAGCACAGCCAGGACCCGAGGCGAGTATTCAGGCGAGCATGCAGGGCCAGGCGGAGCAGCTGAAGACGGGTGAGCAGACGGCGAGGAGGGAGCATCAGGAAGGCCCACGGGAGCAGCAGCAACAGGAGGAGGAGTATCCACCGATGGCATCGCAACATCCTGAGGAGGGTCGGCGACATTCGGGGGAACGTCCACCACAGGGGGGCTCATCATGCGACACAAGGGGCATATCCGCGGCCGGAGAGGCGTCCATAGCCACAGAAACCTCCTCCACAGGAAGCGGTGGAAAATCCTCCTCACTGAAGAGGTTCACAGGCGCAGAGGCCGGCGCAGAACATTCAGCAGCCTGATGGCCCATCAGGCCACAACGATAACATGTCCGAGGCTGGCGGGCGTAAAACACACGAACTGTGTACCCCATCAGACGCACAGAGGACGGAATATCCTCCCGGAGTCTCATGCCCAGGGTGCGAATGTTCGTCCTCACGCCCTTAAGCGAGCTCGAAGATACTACGTTCACCCGCACACTAACCACTGAGCCAAAACGGCCGAAGTACCGCCGAATCAGACCCTCCGGAAACTCCAATGGAGCCCCATGCACACTGACGTAGGTGAGGGCACCACTCCGATCAGAGATTGAAACAGCGCCCGCACCATCTGGCAGAGGTAATGTCCGCCCCTCGTATCGACGGAGAAAGTTGCGGTAAGCCAACTCCTCTGTGAACTTAATTATCACTCGACGGGCCGTCACCAGCTCGATGCCGTAAATGTCTATTACAGGAATGTTCAGCTGCTCACATGCCCGCGCGATCTCCGGGTAGCCAGCCCTGCTGGAAAATTCCAACCCCACAGACTGAGCCCTCAGTATTGGTGGGAGGGGGACCCCCATCGTAAAGTCCACGTCAGCACAGGCGGCAGACACACACCCGCCCCCAAACGGCCAAACTGGTAACCTTGCACCAAATGCCGGAGCGCCGAAGCACACTTCTGCCCCCGACCAAGGCTAGGTCCAGACTCCTGATTTGCGAAATGATGGTATTTATGTATATATTTACCTAAATTTACCCAATGTCCACTAACTATCGAGTGGCCTCGACGAGGACAAAAAGCCGGGGGTTTGTTAAGTCCCGCCAATTGTCCTAATGATATTTTCTAGTTGGATTTTTGCATTTACGGCTTCACCGGGTAGACAGTGCCATGGGTTTTAACCCTCTGAGTAAAAAAACATCTGTTTTCAGTCCTACTTGAGAGGACATACTCTCCAACACTATATCTGTGACTGCCCTGTTATCAGTGACTTCATACCAAATGGTATGAGGCACTTTGAGCTCTGTAATTACTCCATACACTCAGGAATATTGGAAGATATTCTTGTGCTGCACCCAGGTTTTTCCAGTGGGGGCTAATAGATCAGCCTTACATATTTTGCTCTCTCCTGATTCCATGTATGACTGGCGTCCTGTGAGATGGGGATGTTGGATGAGCTTGTAGCTGGTTTTTGATCTAGACTATATGGTCCTTCATACAGAATAGGGAAGCAATACATTGCTGTGTATACCTAAGCATGTTAAAAAAATGCAATGTTTGAAAGGAGTGTTGTAGAAACTGGTAAGAGTAATTATAATAAAATGTTTCCATCATTCAGTGCTTACCTCTTGTGAATATCGTGAAACTGTTGTTTAGTCAGAGTTGATTTGTTTTTTGTATTGAGGCTGGTATTTCCTCCATTCCATGTATGCCTAACCATCCTGTGAGATGGGAGTATTAGATGAACTTATTGCTAGTTTTTTATCTACACTGTGTAATTTTTCATATAGAATAGGGTAGCAGCACATTGATGTGTATAACTTTCTTACTAAAAAAAAATAAAAAATAAAGATGTTAAATTATACCTTGAATTATTACCAGTATTATCCTTATTAAATCATGTTAACCATGGATCATTAAGATCTAATGTTGATATGTAATAGTCATATTTCTTTTGAATCATTCATTACATTGTGCATTGTCTTAATTTTTTCACTTCTTTAGATACACTGTACAGTACAAAAAGCTAGAATAAAAATAAGCCAGTAATATTTCTTTCATTATATTTTTTAATTAAATAACTGCATCAATATTTTTACAGCTTTGATATCCCCAGTCAAACTTAATCTGTGTAAACACAATGCAAATAAAGGGACTTAGTCTATGGACCTCACTCCCAAATGAGTTGAAAAGCTGTCCAACATTTGCCTCATTCAGAAACAAAAGCAAAAAGTTCCTAATTTCATCTTCATAGTTTCCTACCTTGTGCTTTATTCAAAATTCTATATTGGCCTTATTTTTATTCCTATATTTGCCTTCCTGTATTTGACAATATTTATTCTATATTTGCCTCATTGAGAAACAAAACCACAAAGTGCCTAATTTCATCTTCATAGTTTCCTACCATGTGCTTTATTCAAAATTCTATATTTGCCCCACTTTTATATTTTTTAAATTTTACATTATTTATTTTAATATTTTATATATTTTTATATTATTTATTTTTATATATTTTTTATATTTCCTATATTTGCCTTCCTATATTTGACTATATTTATTCTATATTTGCCTCATTAAAAAAAAAAAACTGCCAAAATTTATCGTCATAGTTTCTTACCTTGAGCTTTAAAATTGCACTGTATCTTGTGCTACCCAATCCCCCAATTTGTATATACCTAATCCAAACAACTTCACCATTGTGGTCATTGCTGTCTTCTTATATGTGCTATCAAAATTCTGTACTGTGCCCACTAATCTTTGTTAAATTGCAAATCAAGCTGTCAGTGCAATCAATCAGAGCTACTGATTTGCTTTAATATACCTACCAATCTCTCTCATCAAGTTTTTTCTTACAATGTACATGTTAACATTATATAAATTTTGCTAGAATTTACCTACTTAAAATTATGTTAGTTTAAGGATCAGCCGGAAATGCTATGCGCACTAGTGGCTTTACAAGAATGTAAACACAATTCTATATATCCTCAAAAACCCAATGTATCTTCTTGTATATATAAATAAATAATAAATAAATAAATAAATAAATAAATAAATTACTTATTGTTACACAGCCAAATTGTGTAACAGGAAGAGGTCTTGGACCCCTACATCCCCTTCTTTTTTAACAGGTCATAATAGTCCATACAGTCATTATTATAGGTTTAAGTATTCAATGAGAGAAGTTTTTGAAGTCTTTACCCTTCTTACCTAACATTATTTGTGCAATGGGGCATTTGGTGACAGTAAATGCTCCCACCAGCCACCTTCTATCATATTTCATGTTCACCAGTGTTTATTTACTTAATAACTACTGGTATAATATCTTGCTATTATAAAAAACTAATTCTAATATCATAGAAGATTCCAATGATATTAGAGTGACCATGAACGCATTAAAGATAAGTTTATTTAGCGGTACAATGTTGCAATTTTGAGTTTAACATAGTAACTAAATAAAAATCAATGAAAAAATATTGAATGCATTAAAGAAGCTTCCCAAGATGAAGATAGATATTTCTACTAGGCATTAGTTCAATTTTATCAATACTGACTTAAGTAATCTCAGATTAATGAACAGTTTAGTGCTTCTCAATGAAGCAATGGGCAGCGTACCCAAAGATAACGTTGATAGTGAGAAACCCGCTATGTATACATTAGCTATGTTGGAAGGTGTAGGCCTCGAAGTAGTACCATTTTTGTTAACTGCCAATCAGGTATTCTGCTATGCTTATTTATCATCTCTGAACTTTCTGGACGAATTCCAGCTTGCTCATCGCGATGAGATGTATCAGTCATTGAAAGAGGAGGAGCTTAATGAGAAAGATTATGAGCAAGCCTTATAATATTCGAATTTGTGACATGTAAAAACATCGGAGAGTATCAGAGTGGGGAACAATGTTGGGACTCTACCAGTGAGATAACTCTTATTATGCATCCCTCCCAACATACGCGTAGGATGCCTTCCTCCTCCTCTAGTGCAGAGTAGTGCTTGATGTAGTCTCAGACGCTCATTTGAACGCTTTACTGTGGCGGGTTCATGAGTGCAGTGAGACAACACTGCACTGCAGATGTTGCGCGTCATCACACAGGCATGGCACATAATGAGAAGTGTAGCTATATCATTTACCTGGACTCAAACAGTCTATGTATAGCGCGCATGACTGAAATGCTTCGGAAGTCCGTACTCGACGATTATCAGCGGATTTGTTTAAACAGATAGGCCTGACCTATGCCATCATGGCCTAGCAACACTCAGAGCTAAGGCTCTGATCGGTAGAGGCATCAGTGCTTGCCATGGGATTGGCCAGTTTCAAAGAACTAGGAGGCAGTGTGTGAGACCGCCAACACTAGACAGCACCCATTTCTACCAGCATTCTGAAGTAGTCACTACACCTGTGATGATGTGAAGATCCGGACTGGCGGCCAAGAGTCCCGATATCCATCTAACGCGACACTGAGTAAATCTCATCTAGATAACATTTAAACTTGTGCGTCCGCCTAAGGAATCCCGTCTCATGCAGGTTGAAATATTCGAGTGATTCAATGACAGAGGAAGATAATGCTCCCATGTGAGCACACCAGAGGCATCAGACTGTCAAGTGTTCATCAGCATGGATAGCTCTCATCCGTTAGCCTATTGCTACTATTGTCATCGAAGAGGGATAAGCAAGTATTTCCCAGCTGCCCACATGCATGTGTCGCCACCTAGTGCTAGTGTCCACGCCTTACCACCCTGTGTAGACGTCACCTGCCAGCCAGATCTTATCGCGCTCCGCGTGACCTATGTGCCCGACTCGTTCGACGCCCTTGCCACCTAGTCACTCCACGTGTTTCTCACATGTCACCATGTGCGATCTTTGCTTGAATATAGCATCTGCCACCCTGTGTCAATGCTGGAGAAAGATCATCAAAGATTCTACAAAGTCCTACTGTTTTTTGTATGCAAAGTTTTGAGTGACAAAGGGCGGTCTTTTAAGTGAGTATAATTATATCTTCGCTGTTTTATTATTGAGTTTTCCTTGTGTCGATCTGATATCAACCATCTGATTAGAGTCTGTCTCGTATCGTATAGAACGAGTGAGAAAACAAGTCGATGAAAAACACTAAGAGCCAGCTGATGATTACAGCCGTCTGTGCGACTCTGTATTCTTCTTAGCGAGTGTATGTGTAACACAAAAACCACAAATATGTTATGCTGATTGTGTATTTGATTGTATGGTTTAATGATACCGATACGTATTGACATGATTTCCACGTAATGTTTCTATCTCGTTTCGGAGAACCAGAGATTGTGTAAGTCATTTGACTTACACAAAGTCACTTTGGTTTGTCTATGTGATACCCTGTGATTATTAATATTAATATGCAAGTGATAACTTTGTGTTGTGATTATTGCCGTATTGTACTTTATGTGAATTATCATATAGTTTAGAGCGTTTATTGTGCTGTGAACTGAAGTGAACAAGTGATATCTTGTTACTTGATGACTGTGTGATAGCGTAATTAACGTAATTTATTATTGTTGATTAACTGTGAACCTGACAGATAGTTAAAGTAATTACTCACTGATTGTTGAATGTCTTGGTGACAGTAATTAGAGAAAGTAGTTAATGTTTTGATTGATTAACTGCCTGAGTGACAGATTGTACTTAACGTAAATTGTCTTTGATTAGCTTTCTGGGTAACAGTAATTAACGTAATTAATTAATCGTAATTTGATTTGATTGATTGTAATTGAGTATTCTTGTCTGTGTGACAAATAATTGACATAATTATTTAACTGTTTTGATTTGATTATCGTCCAAAAGACGTATGTTAACACAATTAATTTGATTTATTGGAGATTATCTTTGTGACAAGTCTGGCTTTGCTTTGATTGGTTGATTGTTTTGCAACTGCAAGAGTTGATTGCAATTGAGTCTGAGTGTTCACCATTGTTCTGCTAGTTCCTTGTTCTTCTTCTTGCCCAAGCAAGAGCGCCTGAGACGTGTCACTCACGACATAAACTTAAGTGTTACTCAGGATATTAAAGTAACGTAAAGTTTTTGCCGTGTATTAGTCTGTAAGTGTGTTTAATAAATTGTTATTTTGATGCAAAAAAGTGCCTTTTAAATCAACACCATTAGAAGTACTGCCCCTTATGATTGTTCTGCTGCAAGGTACTACAGTATCTTGTGATTTAGACTGGTGTTGGCTCTTGGGATCGACCCTAATCATTACCCAAACACTAAATACTAAAATTTTATGTGAGAACCCATTGGCTACCCTCAATACTGCCATATGCAACTGAGGAACTAACGACCTAGTTATTGGAGGATCAGGTAATTGGCTCTAGCATTTGCTCTCTCCCATATCTCATTGAGAAAAATCTCACCTCTGGCGTCCACTCATGGGGCCTGTGGGTACTGTGCAGTTCTGAGAGATATACTCTCACAACTGGTGCCCAAAGTGGGTCCAGGAACCTATGCTCAACTGAGGTATAGCCTCACAAGGAGGAGGAGGAGTTTATGGAGGAGGAGGAGGAGGAGGAGGAGTTTATGGAGTAGGAGGAGGTTCTGAAGGTGGATGCAATGGATGTCCACCAAGACGTGGGTTCTTCCCATGTTTAATTTGGGGCTAAAAGGGATGTAACAGCTCAAAGATTGTCCTCATATTACTATGTGCAATATATGTTCTACACTTTGTTCCTATATTACAAATACTCGCAGTATGTAATTTATGCTGGACCTGTACTATGATTGCATGTTATTACATGCAATGTTTATTCAATTTACAAGAAATCCTGTAAATGATAAAAGTTTGTATTTTACTCTCTCTCTCTCTTTCTCTCTCTTCTCCCTTCTTCACTAAATACACTGACAATAACATGGTGTTAGTGACAAGGAGATCTTGATAACACCCCAAGGGGTTAGTTTCCATGTGCTGACATAAACGCTTTTCTCCATCTTTTTCTTCAAAACTGCTCCACTCCTAAATCAAATATAAGTCAATTCTCCACAAACTTATCCAATAAATTTGGTTAGGTTAGGTAAGATAGAGACACGTAATGAAGTAGAGAGGAAAGCTTTGAACATCGCCGCTGCTAAGATGTGGCGATGGTGGAAGTGGAGAGATGAGTACGGTGCGTTATTGCTGGGGTAAGATCATGTGATTGTGCACTTGAAGTCCTGGACATAAGCAAGTTCCTTGTCCTGGTAACACTGTACATATATACGTGGATCAGTTTTTTTAAATTCATTCTCAAACCTTGAGGGATAAGATTCTCATTTAAGACTGGTGTCTGTGAAGTTTATATGTCTAAGAACTTCCTCCCAATTCAACCCTAAGAAGTTTGCATGTCTAAGTACTTCCTCCCTATTCAAGCCTAAGAAGTTTATACTCTATGCCACCTATGAAGTTTACATTCTATGTACTTCCTCCAATTTTTCCGAAGTTTACACTTTACATCATCCTACTGTTTACATTACACAGCTAAGCTTTTCTGACTGTGTACCTGGAGATTTGTGTAAGGGAACTTTACAGAACTACTTGAGTGGTGATAGAGGTGGTGATGGCATAGGTGATGATAAGTTTACGGAGATTACAATACTCTTTTTGCCATAAATCTCCATTAAAGTCTACAGTTTGTAATACACTATGGTCTTCACCAATGAAGCTATAATACATCATAAGACCCCTCTAAGAACTTTAAAATATTTCTACAGGCTAGGAAGTCTCTGTGAAAGTTTATGGCATACAAACTACATGTTACTACAGGGAACTACATCTTACATCATAGTAACTTCACCTTATGTTTTAGTCTACAGGCTGAGATACTCAAAAATGCTATGCCCCATACAATGTTCACATGGAAGCCAATTGCCGAAAAAAATAATTAAATTCTACAGAACTGCGAAATTTTCCATAAAAGAACATGGCCCCACAAAAATTCCATGACAGTCTATCAGCTACGAATGTCTACCTTGAGGTTACCTTCAGGTGATTCCGGGGCTCAGCGACCCCGCGGCCCGATCGTCGACCAGGCCTCCTTGTTGCTGGACTGGTCAACCAGGCTGTTGGACGCAGCTGCTCGCAGCCTGACGTATGAGTCACAGCCTGGTTGATCAGGTATCCTTTGGAGATGTTTATCCAGTTCTGTCTTGAACACTGTGAGGGTCGGCCAGTTATGACCCTTATGTGTAGTGAAAGCGTGTTGAACAGTCTCGGCCTCTGATGTTAATAGAGTTCTCTCTCAGAGTACCTGTTGCACCTCTGCTCTTCAACGGGAGTATTCTGCACATCCTGCCATGCCTTCTGGTCTCATGTGGTGTTATTTCTTTGTGCAGGTTTGGGACCAGCCCCTCTACTATTTTCCATGTGTAAATTATTATGTGTCTCTCCCTCCTGCGTTCAAGAGAATACAGGTTTAGGCTCTTTAGTCGGTCCCAATAGTTTAGATGTTTTACTGAGTGGATTCTAGCAGTAAAT
>WNGS01163896.1:21821-45921 GCA_020271785.1 Procambarus virginalis
ATAGGGGTGGTAGGAGTAAGAAAAGAATTAAGTAGTCAGTGAGAAATCCACAAGAGCTTCGCTGAATGCTCTTGGTTTCTTCTTCGAGGATGGGGGTCCCTGCAATTGCACCAGAGGTGGTACCCCTATATATATATATATATATATATATATATATATATATATATATATATATATATATATATATATATATATATATATATATATATATATATATATATATATGCAAACGAGCCTGAATGGTCCCCAGTACTAGATACAACTGAAAACTCACACCCTAGAAGTGACTCGAACCCATACTGCCAAGAGCAACGCAACTGGTATATACAGGGAAGCCTTAATCCGCTTGACCATCACGACCGGACATAAAGAAGTGACAGCCGAAGCTATTTGAACCACTTCCCCGCCGGCACTCGGATGGTAATCTTGGTATCTAGTCCTGGGGACCACTCAGGCTTGTTTGCATTTGTGTTCCTCACGTGTTGCCCCCAAAAATGAGGTGATTTGATAAAATGCTATGCCCAAGATTACCATCCGAGTGCCGGCGGGGAAGTGGTTCAAATAGCTTCGGCTATCACTTCCTTATGTCCGGTCGTGATGGTCAAGCGGATTAAGGCATCCCTGTACATACCAGTTGCGTTGCTCTTGGCAGTATGGGTTCGAGTCACTTCTGGGGTGTGAGTTTTCAGTTATATATATATATATATATATATATATATATATATATATATATATATATATATATATATATATATATATATATATATATATATATATATATATATATATATTTATTCAAGAAGGTACAAAAGGTTTGTGAGAGTACATAACATTGGTGTTCTTGCATTCTTGCAAACCACTAACATGCATAGCGCTTCTGGCAGTGGGTACAAATACTGGGGAAGTGGGTACCGCAAGATAAAGTGTGTGTTCGAAGAACAAGGTAGGAAACTGAAAATAAAATTACGTTCTGTTAGTTACTACAGGTATTATTACCTGATCAACTCCATGTAACCCTACCTTACCTCCTAAATGTCAACCAATGTCTTGCTATTATCAAACATTAATGATTAATGACTAACTTGTAAAACATCTGATATCTGCCACTGTATAAACTTGAGAAAATTTTTGTCTGTCTGTTTAATTATTCAAAATTACTATCTGCTCCTCTCCAATTGCTGCTGTCAATTCAACATGTAATTATTGACATTCTTTCTTCTAATTTACTTCAATTCATTCTTTTGATCTCAATTAGTTTTAGGTCATGTTTTTTAGTTTTACCCCCACATCTTGCCCGGCACGCTGAACGTACAGCCCATCCTCCTAAGGTGTCAACAAACCGGAAAGTGTTTAGAAAACTAAACCGTATTAGTGGCTTTAGGCATAGTATATAGTAGCGCAGTCTAGGAATGCAACATCCTGTTTGTAAATCATTTTGGATGTATGTACTTTTATCTAATTAAACTATTTATTTATTTATTTAAGTTTACTTGTGCATAGCTTGATGAGACAATTCTGTAGACACTCTACAAGCCTATATTTTATAATCACTTAAGCAGAATAGCAGGTAGCAAGTAGACTAGACTATCGGGGATGTCTAAGGTGGATATTACCTTATCAGATATTTGCAGTTTGTGTATTTATTTATAACCAATTTTGTTGGTTAGATTAGAGAATGATGAGGCATGTACACCACCACCGAAGCCATTTATTTTTTTAGGAAAAAATATTCCTTTACATATAAGATATATTTGTCCAGTGATTGAATGGTATATTGTAGGGACTAGGATGTGTTTTTGAATTATGGAAGTGATTCTTATGTCTCTGTTGGAGTATTATTTATTATCAATGTGGTTATATATATATGTACCTTGAAATGCGATGAAGTGTCGATATATTGGACGAGAAGAGACTTTAGACTTATTTTACTGTGTAAAGGAGGGGCAGAGATAATTGTGTGCCAATTTTGCAGATCTGGGCCCAGATTCACGAAGGTACCAATGAATGTTTTTTCCTTCTTAGTGTCTTCGTAGCGGCTACGTTGGTATTTAGGTAGGCACACTAAGAAGGAAAACCTTTGTAAGTTTGCTCCGTCGGCGAAGCGTGCTGTCGACCACTCGAAGCTTTATGTAAACTGAATATAACTAATTTTTTCTCTACTACGCAACACGGAGAATCGATTTTAAATAAACAAAAGATTATTAATTGGCGAATCTCGCGAAGAGGAGTCCCTCGTGTTAGTTATATATGCATTCTCTGCTTGAAACTTGCAGTAAATATGTCTTCTATGATATTAGAATTAATTTTTTTATAATAGTAAGATATTATACCAGTAGTTCTATGATATTAGAATCTTCTATGATATTAGAATTAGTTTTTTATAATAGTAAGATATTATACCAGTAGTTATTAAGTAAATAAACACTGGCGAACATGAAATATGATAGAAGGTGGCTGGTGGGAGCATTTACTGTCACCAAATTCCTCACTGCACAAATAATGTTAGGTAAGAAGGGTAAAAACTTCAAAAACTTCTCATTGATTACTTAAACCAATAATTATGACAGTATGGACTATTATGACCTGTTAAAAAAGAGGGGGATGTAGGGGTCCAAGACCTCTTCCTGTTACACAGTTTGGCTGTGTAACAATAAGTAATTTATTTATATATTTATTTATTCATGTATGTACAAGAAGATACATTGGGTTTTCGAGGATATATAGCATGGTGTTTACATTCTTGTAAAGCCACTAGTACGCATAGCATTTCCGGCTGATCCTTAAACTAACATAATTTTAAGTAGGTAAATTCTAGCAAAATTTATAAAATGTTAAAATGTACATTGCAAGAAAAAATGAGATGAGAGAGATTAGTAGTTTACTAATCATCAGTGGTTTAAAGACCAACAAATGAAAATAGAACACTACTTGGAAAACCTCACAAATCCAGCCCCAAACATCATCCTGCTTGGGGACTTCAACCTACGGCACCTGAAATGGAAGACCATTGCTGATATGGTTGTATCAGAGAGAATTCCAGGAAGTAGCCTAAATGAACAGGCACATGCAAATGACCTGCTTCGGATGTGCGACAGGTTTGCCTTAAACCAGCAAATAGTAGAACCAACTAGGAAGGAGAACAAGCTGGACCTCATTTTCACTAATAATGATGAATTGATCTGGAACATAATGATTACAAATACCTGTTACTCATATCACAACTTAATTGAAGATCTGACTAGCATGGGGAATAAACCTTCAAAACCAGTCCCGATTCCCGATGGAGGAGATTTCAGCAAATTCAACTTCAACAAAAAACAGATAAACTGGGAACAAATAATCCAAGACTTCACAGAAATAAGCTGGGAAGAAACAGCTAGAAAATGCAAACCTGAACCCGTGCCTGGAAAAAATAAACTCAGTAGCTTTAAAAATATGTTCAAACCGTATACCTCTAAGAAAAAAGAGGAAGAGATGCAGATTGGAACGGGAACGTCGTTCCCTCTATAGGCGAAGAAAACGAATCGTGGAACAACTTGAGAGTCGCACCCTATCTCAAGAACGGCGAAGAAGGTTAGGTAGAGAAACAGAAACCATTGAACTAAAGCTGCAAGAATCATACAAAACCCAGGAGAGGCAAAGAGAGCAAAAGGCCATCAGTGAAATAGAGATAGATCCGAAATATTTCTTCTCCTATGCAAAATCAAGATAAAAAACCACATCTAGTATCGGGCCACTGCGAAAGGGAGATGGAACTTTCACTGATGATAACAAAGGAATGAGCGAAATACTGAGGAATCAGTACGACTCGGTTTTCAGCGAACCAATGAACACACTGAAGATTGATAACCCAAATGAATTTTTCATGGATATGATACCAACATCAAATCATATTTCAGATGTCACCCTGTCCCCACTGGATTTTGAAGAAGCCATAGACAGTATGCCTATGCACTCTACACCAGGCCCTGACTCTTGGAACTCTATATTCATCAAGAACTGTAAAAAAACGCTATCGCAGGCCCTTCACATTCTGTGGAGACAAAGCCTAGATACTGGCGTTATCCCTGACATATTAAAAACAGCAGAGATGGCACCGCTCCATAAAGGAGGAAATAAGGCAGAGGCAAAAAATTACAGACCTATAGCACTAACATCGCACATCATAAAAATCTTTGAGAGAGTGCTAAGAAGTAAGATCACAAAATACATGGAATCACAGCATCTCCATAACCCCGGACAACATGGTTTCAGAACAGGGCGCTCTTGCCTATCACAGTTGTTGGGCCGCTATGATATGGCATTAGATGCCATGGAAGACAAACAAAACGCTGATGTAATTTACACAGATTTCGCAAAAGCCTTTGACAAATGTGACGATGGTGTTATTGTACATAAAATGCGTTCAAAAGGAATTACCGGAAAAGTAGGCAGATGGATCTACAATTTCCTGACTAATAGAACCCAATGTGTAATAGTCAACAAAATAAAATCCGGACCATCAATCGTAAAGAACTCAGTCCCCCAGGGTACTGTGTACTCCAGTACTTTTTCTCATCCTCATATCGGACATAGACAAAGACACAACCTATAGTATTGTATCATCCTTTGCAGATGACACTAGGATTTTTATGAAAGTAGACAACTTAGAGGACACTGCAAACCTCCAATCAGAAGTAAACCAGGTCTTTCGTTGGGCTACAGAAAATAACATGGTGTTTAACGAAGATAAGTTTCAGCTCATGCGCTACGGAGAAAATTAAAATATAAAAACGGAAACCACGTACAAAACTCAGTCAAATCATAACATTGAACGGAAAGGAAATGTAAATGATTTAGGTGTACTGATGTCGGAAGATCTTACATTTAAAGAACACAATAAAGTAGCCGTCACAACTGCAAGAAAAATGACAGGTTGGATAAGAAGAACCTTTCACACTAGAGATGCTTTACCGATGATGACACTTTTCAAGACGCTAGTGCTCTCTAGAGTGGAGTACTGCTGCACATTGACAGCCCCTTTCAAAGCTAGAGAAATTGCTGACCTTGGAGAGCGTGCAGAGATCCTTTACTGCTAGAATCCACTCAGTAAAACATCTAAACTATTGGGACCGACTAAAGAGCCTAAACCTGTATTCTCTTGAACGCAAGCAGGAGAGACACATAATAATTTACACATGGAAAATGGTAGAGGGGCTAGTCCCAAACCTGCACAAAGAAATAACACCACATGAGACCAGAAGGCATGGCAGGATGTGCAGAATACCCCCGTTGAAGAGCAGAGGTGCAACAAGTACTCTGAGAGAGAACTCTATTAACATCAGAGGCCCGAGATTGTTCAACACGCTTCCGCTACACATAAGGGGCATAACTGGCCGACCCCTCACAGTGTTCAAGAGAGAACTGGATAAACATCTCCAAAGGATACCTGATCAACCAGGCTGTGACTCATACGTCAGGCTGCGAGCAGCTGCGTCCAACAGCCTGGTTGACCAGTCCAGCAACGAGGAGGCCTGGTCGACGACTGGGCCGTGGGGTCGCTGAGCCCCGGAATCACCTCAAGGTAACCTCAAGGTAAACATTCGTAGCTGATAGACTGTCATGGAATTTTTGTGGGGCCATGTTCTTTTATGGAAAATTTCGCAGTTCTGTACAATTTAATTGTTTTTTTTTCGGCAATTGGCTTCCATGTGAACATTGTATGGGGCTTAGCATTTTTGAGTATCTCAGCCTGTAGACTAAAACATAAGGTGAAGTTACTATGATGTAAGATGTAGTTCCCTGTAGTAACATGTAGTTTGTATGCCATAAACTTTCACAGAGACTTCCTAGCCTGTAGAATATATTTTAAAGTTCTTAGAGGGGTCTTATGATGTATTATAGCTTCATTGGTGAAGACCATAGTGTATTACAAACTGTAGACTTTAATGGAGATTTATGGCAAAAAGAGTATTGTAATCTCCGTAAACTTTATCATCACCTATGCCATCACCACCTCTATCACCACTCAAGTAGTCCTGTAAAGTTCCCTTACACAAATCTCCAGGTACACAGTCAGAAAAGCTTAGCTGTGTAATGTAAACAGTGTAGGATGATGTAAAGTGTAAACTTCGGAAACATTGGAGGAAGTACATAGAATGTAAACTTCATAGGTGGCATAGAGTGTAAACTTCTTAGGCTTGAATAGGGAGGAAGTACTTAGACATGCAAACTTCTTAGGGTTGAATTGGGAGGAAGTTCTTAGACATATAAACTTCACAGACACCAGTCTTAAATGAGAATCTTATCCCTCAAGGTTTGAGAATGAATTTAAAAAAACTGATCCACGTATATATGTACAGTGTTACCAGGACAAGGAACTGTGCTTATGTCCAGGACTCCAAGTGCACAATCACATGATCTTACCCCAGCAATAACGCACCGTACTCATCTCTCCCACTTCCACCATCGCCACCATCTTAGCAGCGGCGATGTTCAAAGCTTTCCTCTCTACTTCATTTACGTGTCTCTATCCTTACCTAACCTAACCAAATTTATTGGATAAGTTTGTGGAGATTTGACTTATATTTGATTCAGGAGTGGAGCAGTTTTGAAGAAAAAGATGGAGAAAAGCGTTTATGTCAGCACATGGAAACTAACCCCTTGGGGTGTTATCAAGATCTCCTTGTCACTAACACCATGTTATTGTCAGTGTATTTAGTGAAGAAGGGAGAAGAGAGAGAAAGAGAGAGAGAGAGTAAAATACAAACTTTTATCATTTACAGGATTTCTTGTAAAATTGAATAAACATTGCATGTAATAACATGCAATCATAGTACAGGTCCAGCATAAATTACATACTGCGAGTATTTGTAATATAGGAACAAAGTGTAGAACATATATTGCACATAGTAATATGAGGACAATCTTTGAGCTGTTACATCCCTTTTAGCCCCAAATTAAACATGGGAAGAACCCACGTCTTGGTGGACATCCATTGCATCCACCTTCAGAACCTCCTCCTACTCCATAAACTCCTCCTCCTCCTCCTCCTCCTCCATAAACTCCTCCTCCTCCTTGTGAGGCTATACCTCAGTTGAGCATAGGTTCCTGGACCCACTTTGGGCACCAGTTGTGAGAGTATATCTCTCAGAACTGCACAGTACCCACAGGCCCCATGAGTGGACGCCAGAGGTGAGATTTTTCTCAATGAGATATGGGAGAGAGCAAATGCTAGAGCCCAATTACCTGATCCTCCAATAACTAGGTCGTTAGTTCCTCAGTTGCAAATGGCAGTATTGAGGGTAGCCAATGGGTTCTCACATAAAATTTTAGTATTTAGTGTTTAGGCTATGATTAGGGTCGATCCCAAGAGCCACCACCAGTCTAAATCACAAGATACTGTTGTACCTTGCAGCAGAACAATCATAAGGGGCAGTACTTCTAATGGTGTTGATTTAAAAGGCACTTTTTTGCATCAAAATAACAATTTATTAAACACACTTACTGACTAATACACGGCAAAAACTTTACGATTCTTTAATATCCTGAGTAACACTTAAGTTTATGTCGTGAGAGACACGTCTCGGGCGCTCTTGCTTGGGCAAGAAGAACAACAAGGAACTATCAGAACAGTGGTGAACACTCAGACTGAATTGCAATCAACTCTTGCAGTTGCAAAACAATCAACCAATCAAAGCAAAACCAGACTTGTCACAAAGATAATCTCCAATAAATCAAATTAATTGTGTTAACATACGTCTTTTGGACGATAATCAAATCAAAATAGTTAAATAATTATGTTAATTATTTGTCACACAGACAAGAATACTCAATTACAATCAATCAAATCAAATATACGATTAATTAATTACGTTAATTACTGTTACCCTGAAAGCTAAACAAAGACAATTTACGTTAAGTACAATCTATCACTCAGGCAGCTAATCAATCAAAACATTAACTACTTTCTCTAATTACTCTGTCACCAAGACATTCAACAATCAGTGAGTAATTACTTTAACTATCTGTCAGGTACACAGTTAATCAACAATAATAAATTTCGTTAATTACGCTATCACACAGTCATCAAGTAACAAGATATCACTTGTTCACTTCAGTTCACAGCACAATAAACGCTCTAAACTATATGATAATTCACATAAAGTACAATACGGCAATAATCACAACACAAAGTTATCACTTGCATATTAATATTAATAATCACAGGGTATCACATAGACAAACCAAAGTGACTTTGTGTAAGTCAAATGACTTACACAATCTCTGGTTCTCCGAAACGAGATAGAAACATTACGTGGAAATCATGTCAATACGTATCGGTATCATTAAACCATACAATCAAATACACAATCAGCATAACATATTTGTGGTTTTTGTGTTACACATACACTCGCTAAGAAGAATACAGAGTCGCACAGACGGCTGTAATCATCAGCTGGCTCTTAGTGTTTTTCATCGACTTGTTTTCTCACTCGTTCTATACGATACGAGACAGACTCTAATCAGATGGTTGATATCAGATCGACACAAGGAAAACTCAATAATAAAACAGCGAAGATATAATTATACTCACTTAAAAGACCGCCCTTTGTCACTCAAAACTTTGCATACAAAAAACAGTAGGACTTTGTAGAATCTTTGATGATCTTTCTCCAGCATTGACACAGGGTGGCAGATGCTATATTCAAGCAAAGATCGCACATGGTGACATGTGAGTATTACGTGGGGTGACTAGGTGGCAAGGGCGTCGAACGAGTCGGGCACATAGGTCACGCGGAGCGCGATAAGATCTGGCTGGCAGGTGACGTCTACACAGGGTGGTAAGGCGTGGACACTAGCACTAGGTGGCGACACATGCATGTGGGCAGCTGGGAAATACTTGCTTATCCCTCTTCGATGACAATAGTAGCAATAGGCTAACGGATGAGAGCTATCCATGCTGATGAACACTTGACAGTCTGATGCCTCTGGTGTGCTCACATGGGAGCATTATCTTCCTCTGTCATTGAATCACTCGAATATTTCAACCTGCATGAGACGGGATTCCTTAGGCGGACGCACAAGTTGAAATGTTATCTAGATGAGATTTACTCAGTGTCGCGTTAGATGGATATCGGGACTCTTGGCCGCCAGTCCGGATCTTCACATCATCACAGGTGTAGTGACTACTTCAGAATGCTGGTAGAAATGGGGGCTGTCTAGTGTTGGCGGTCTCACACACTGCCTCCTAGTTCTTTGAAACTGGCCAATCCCATGGCAAGCACTGATGCCTCTACCGATCAGAGCCTTAGCTCTGAGTGTTGCTAGGCCATGATGGCATAGGTCAGGCCTATCTGTTTAAACAAATCCGCTGATAATCGTCGAGTACGGACTTCCGAATCATTTCAGTCATGCGCGCTATACATAGACTGTTTGAGTCCAGGTAAATGATATAGCTACACTTCTCATTATGTGCCATGCCTGTGTGATGACGCGCAACATCTGCAGTGCAGTGTTGTCTCACTGCACTCATGAACCCGCCACAGTAAAGCGTTCAAATGAGCGTCTGAGACTACATCAAGCACTACTCTGCACTAGAGGAGGAGGAAGGCATCCTACGCGTATGTTGGGAGGGATGCATAATAAGAGTTATCTCACTGGTAGAGTCCCAACATTGTTCCCCACTCTGATACTCTCCGATGTTTTTACATGTCACAAATTCGAATATTATAAGGCTTGCTCATAATCTTTCTCATTAAGCTCCTCCTCTTTCAATGGATGATACATCTCATCGCGATGAGCAAGCTGGAATTCGTCCAGAAAGATCAGAGATGATAAATTAACATAGCAGAATACCTGATTGGCAGTTAACAAAAATGGTACTACTTCGAGGCCTACACCTTCCAAAATATCTAATGTGTACATAGCGGGTTTCTCACTATCAACGTTATCTTTGGGTACGCTGCCCATTGCTTCATTGAGAAGCACTAAACTGTTCATTAATCTGAGATTACTTAAGTCGGTATTGATAAAATTGAACGAATGCCTAGTAGAATTATCTATCTTCATCTTGGGAAGCTTCTTTAATGCGTTCAATACTTTTTCATTAATTTTTATTTAGTTACTATTTTAAACTCAAAATTGCAACATTGTACCGCTAAATAAACTTATCTTTAATGCGTTCATGGTCACTCCTATATCATTGGGTGAAGGTGAGAGAATTTATAGATGTAAATACGTGAATTCACTCACTGAAATTACAATATCCACATTAGGCTGCTGTATAAGGATTTATTCTAATGGAATGATCACAATGCCTGATTTTTATTACATCTCCATGGAAAAGTTCATGACATAACTCCCAGGGTGTCTTAGGTCATATTCTGCTTGTTGCTCCCGTGATCTGTTTAGGGCAGAATTTGGCTGCTCTTTTGATCGTGATTATTCTAATGTAGTTGAAAAATGATTGACAGCGTCTTTGCCCAGACACGTGACCTATTCCACAATGTGGTTGTTATGATCAATGACGATACTGGAATATGTATTAACATTATGGCATATCTTGATTACGCCATTGGGGTTGGATCCATCACACAGGCATTCAGAGTCACAGAAACACATGTGACTTGCAGGGAAGGAACGTCCATTTTTGACGAATTTAATTTCCCTGTGTTCTTGATGAAATTAGAAGGTCTGATAAACATCGCAAGTGCCTCCCTTTATATATATATATATATATATATATATATATCTATATATCTATATATTATATATAGATATATATATATATATATATATATAATATATATATACTATATATATATATATTATATATATAATATTATATATATATATATATATATCTAAATAATATATCTATAGATAATATTAGATATATATAAATTATATATAATATATATATATTTTTAGCTATATATTATATATATATATATATATATATATATATATATATATATATATATAATATATATAATATATTATATATATATATATATATATATATATATATATATATATATATATATATATATATATATATATATATATATATATATATATATATATATAGGGAGGTGTCGGGGCGGGCGGACGCGTGGAGGGAGGCTCTGTTGTTTACTGAGCCATACCTAGTGACATCCTGGCGCCACCGAGCCTAGCCTTCACAAGGTGCTGTGTGAATATCCTGGGAAGGTGTAGGAGTGGACGGAAGTGCCCAGAGTGGACCATCTCAACAAAAATGGATCAAAACAGGTGAATTTACAGTGTGGAATATAAGGGCAGTGAGGGCCACGCCGGCGCCCAGTAGGCCTCCCACAGTGAAGGTGTGGGGGGAGGGGGTGTTGTTGTGCGGTGCGGCGAGGGGGGGTCATCCATGTGCCACCCAGTGATTATATAAATATGTTTGGAAAAGAAAAACAGAAATTAGCAATCATGTTTAGTGTTAATGGAGCTCACAGTGTGTCAGTCTACAAGTGTATGATTCATTCACCATTGTGCAGTGATATACAAGTAAATTGTACCAGTGTTTAAGTGTCACCCAGACCCCCCCCTCTCCCCTCAAGGCGAGCGGTGTCCGGTCAACCCCCACCCCCTCCCCGCGAGCCGGCCTCACCGCACACTGTACCTCCTGCCATCCCACCCCACCCACCCTGCGGCTGGGCGTCTCCCACCCACCTATTCACCGCCCACACAGTGCCTGTTGCAGAGATGTGTCACCCTCCATGCACCCAGATATGGCACAGGTCACAGCAAGCATTCAGGTTCTTCCCAAAAGGGAGGGAGACACAAGTACCCACATGAGTGGTGAGTGCGAGGGACAGCTAACTACCCCTGCCGCCACCACCTGTGTCCACCCTCCCTCGCCGCGCCTATGTCACAGCCCGCCCGGGGGACGGAGGGGACTCCCCCAACTAACCAGGAACCCCTCAGCCAAGAACACGGTCCTGGGAACAATGTACCCAGAGGCGCACCCAGAGGGGGACCCAGACTCAGAGGAACGTGTCGGGTTTGTGAGGAAGCTCACAGCCTTAGAAAAGATGGAACCCTACGTCAGCACAACGGCTGTGAGGGTTCATGGACGTTACCTGTAGAGAGGGAAGGCCCACAGGCCCCCCCGGCACCCCCACACATCCCAGCAAACTTCACGTCATCAGATGACCTCCTGGGGGCCATCAAAGCATCCACCACCAGAACTCTTCCCCACATTCCTAAAGCTGCGCGCCCATTCGCAGCAGGGAAATATACAGACCTTCTAAGGAAAGTGAATGAACGGTCTGAAAATCTTAATGCTGCAGCCACCATCAAAGCATGGCATAATTTGCTCCTGTTTGGCAATATTTGCTTAGGCGTACCTGCAAGAGGAGGCAAGTCACTAGCCTCATCAGTCACTAGGGCAATAAATAATTTCCCCAGAGCTGACAACTTGATCCCCATCCCTCCTCAACGCAAAAACCGTCGTGGAAGACCCAAGAGTTCCAATGATAATTTTAAGCTTGGAACACAAGTGACCAAGAAAATTGAAGAGGGCAACACAGTAGGGGCAATTAGGTTACTTACCAGTGAAGAAACAATCGCCCCTAGAGATACAGCAACTGCCGACTCACTGAGAGAGAAGCACCCTCCCAGAGTACCATGGGAACCCACTGCTCGGGACACAAATGCCCCAGACATGGGACCTCTATTCCTCCAAGCATCAGAGGTATACAAAGCCATCATGTCATTTCCACCAGGCTCAGCAGGGGGATACACTGGAGTAAGACCTCAGCACCTCAAGGAGATGACAAACCCAGTTCTCGGCGAAGTTGCCGAGACACTACTGTCAGAGATCACGAAGTTTGTCAACGACTGTCTCTCCGGGTTGATCCCAGATACAATTAAACCGTTCTTCTTCGGAGCATCCCTTTGTGCCCTTAAGAAGAAGGATGGTGGAGTCAGACCCATTGCCGTGGGCAACACACTTCGGCGCCTTGTTGCTAGGGCAGCTGTCAGAAAAATCAGCATAGACGCTGCAACGATGCTTCGACCCCATCAACTAGGTTTTGGTGTCCCCCATGGCTGTGAAGCAGCAGCTCATGCAGCACGAGCCTATATCAAGGACCTCCCAGTAAATAAGGCATTAATTAAATTAGACTTTAAAAATGCCTTCAACCAGGTAAAAAGGGATGTGGTACTGGAAGCAGTTCGAACCAGCTTTCCTTGTCTACTTCCTTTCGTTTCAGCAGGGTACAGTAGGGAATCGACACTGTTGTTTGGGGAACATGAAGTTGTTTCCGCAGAAGGTGTCCAGCAGGGAGACCCACTTGCCCCTTTTCTTTTCTGCATGGCAGCTAAGGAGGTCACAAGTAGGTTGTCCAGCGAATTCAACATCTGGTTCCTGGACGATGGCACCCTGGCAGGGACACAGGAATCCCTACTAGGAGATCTTCAGCTAGTGAAATCTAGGGGAGAGGAGTTAGGCCTTACACTAAATCCATCAAAGTGTGAAATCATCTCGTCCAACCAATCAATCATAAATGCAGTACAAATCTTATTGCCAGGAGCCCAAGTGATCGCTCCCACCGACAGTGTGCTGCTAGGGGCACCTCTGGGCTCGAACGCCATTGAGGTAGTCCTCGAAGAAAAGCTTAAAGACCTGAGGAGGATGGAGGCGCGAATAGGGGCTTTGGATGCTCATGATGCGTTGTACCTTCTTACAAGGTGCCTGGCCTTGCCCAGACTTACCTATTTCCTCAGGTGTGCTCCTTCTTTTGACAGCCCAAAATTAACGGAATACGATTCACTCCTAAAGACAATAACTATGAAAGTGTTAAACCTCTCCCTGCAAGATGACCAGTGGGACCAAGCAACGCTCCCAGTTAGACTCGGGGGTATAGGTATTCGCAAGGCGACACAGTTAGCATTGCCGGCATTCTTATCCTCGACCAGTGCTACAAGTGAATTAGTGAAGGAAATACTACCAGAATACCTAAGGAACTCCATTGGGATTCGTGATCCCAAATTTGTGGAAGGAGCTGGTCGGTGGGACACACTCGCCAATTCACACACCCGACCAACTTGTCCAAACGACGGTAAACAGGCCAAATGGGATAGCCCTATAGTGGAGAACATCGCCAAAGCATTGCTGGACGTAGCTTCTCAGAAGGACAGAGCGCGTCTCCTAGCTGTGCAAGCCCCCCATGCTGGGGACTTCCTGTTGGCAGTCCCTAATTCCGCCTTGGGCACCCGCCTGGATCATCGGGCCCTAAGTATTGGTGTTGCTCTGCGCCTTGCCGCCCCTATCTCCACCGAGCACCGGTGTATTTGCGGCCAGGCACGGGCAGACCAATACGGCAGCCATGGTCTCATCTGTCGTAAGACACAGGGAAAGATTGCCAGACACGAGGCAGTCAATGACATCATCAAGAGAAGTTTGGCTACAGCTGGGTGTCCAGCACAAAGGGAACCCCAGCTGTGCAGACCTGACAACAGCCAAAAACGCCCAGATGGAGTCACCCTGCAGCCATGGAGGGAAGGTAAACAGGTCGTATGGGATTACACCTGTGCATCTACATTGGCTGATACCTATTTACGTTACAGCTCAGCGGAGGGAGGTGGGGCAGCCACCTTCAGGGAGACCCAGAAAATCCACAAGTACAGAAACCTAGAACGTTGTTACAGGTTCGTGCCGATAGGCTCAGAGACTCTGGGCGCCTGGGGTAAATGTGCACTCAAGTTTTTAAAGGAGGTTGGTGAGGAACTCATTGGGAAAACTAGAGACCCACGAGCAGCCAGTTTCCTATTCCAGCGCCTCAGTGTCGCAGTGCAGAGGGGAAATGCGTGCTGTATCCTGGGTACGCACCCAACCTCCGAGGAGCTGGACGAGGTCTTCGAACGCTGATTGTTTAATTGTTATATATTTGTGTGTGTGTGTGTGTTCTCTGTAAACTGTAGCATTGCAATAAAATAAAACAAAACATACAAAAAAATAATAGGGGTGGTAGGAGAAGAAAAGAATAAGTATTCAGTGAGAATCCACAAGATCTTCTCTGAATGCTCTTTGTTTTCTTCTTCGAGGATGTGGGTCCCTGCAATTGCACCAGAGGTGGTACCCCTAATATATATATATATATATATATATATATATATATATATATATATATATATATATATATATATATATATATAATATATATATATATATATATATATATATAATNTAGTCTACGTTGAAGGCAACAGCAGTGCAGTTATGTCTGTTCCAGTGTCAGTACAGGTGTGAGTCCAAGTTTCTGTAGTCCTGTTCGGGCTTTGGGGGTGAGGCAAGCATAGAGGTCAGATTCAGAGGGTAGAAAGAGCTTTATTCCTTTGTCAATGGGGGTGATAGAGGTGTAAGGAGTCTGGGTGATCATGTAGATTTTCTGTCCTATACCGTCAGGGTCAGGAGGAGGATCAAGAGCGTAGAGGAGGCGAAGGCAGTGCATTTTAGGTGAGGTAGTGGTCTGGTGGAGGAAGTAGTAGTGGGTTGACTCAGCTGGGTGACTGGGATCTCCGTGGAGCTGTGGATCTTAGGCTCGTTAGCTGTGGGTTGGAGCTCGGTTGTCAGTGGCGTATTTCCGGGTTCCTAGCAGGCTAATTGAACCCGGTTCGGCGCAAATACGAAGTATTCGTGAGTCCTGAAGGTGTTACTCAAGGGCAACCCCCACTGCTAGTTGACTCGCACTATCACGAGGTTCTAGCAGTGGATCGGCATAGAAAACAAGCCAGGCAGGGAGACACAGGGCGCAAGCACGTGCTGTGGCCCCACCTGGGAGACAAGGACGAATACCCCACTGCACTTTCACCGCACAGGGGGTAGGTCCCGGCCTGAAGAGGAAGAAATGTTTAGCAGAGGAGAGAAAGAGTGCTATACACGGCAATACACATTACGTAAGTTAGGCCATCCAGCTGTCCCTGGTTATATTCAGGGTGGCAGTACGGGTTGGCCCACTAGGGCAATGTATCTTTGCACGCTATATCACTGATAAAGCTGTAACCTAAACCGTGAACACGTCGAGAGGAAGAGCCGTCGGTGCCTGGAAGAAAGTGTGTGCCAGTTTGCCTGGGTGTTTCCTTGGATGGAAGATGGCTGTGGCCCCAGGTAGGGTTACCACGAGAGTATGCTCGTCTGGGCCGACCAAGCGGCCCTGACCTTGCAAGTTAGCAACAGGTGCTACTAGCGCTCTGCATCTCTGGCTGTTGTTGAATCCATGTAGTTGAATCACTGTGGTGGTTGTGATGTCAGATGCCTCAAAACGGTGGTCCCATGTAACTGCAATAATGCAGAGGCAGGTGGTTGCAGGTGCGGGGGCGCTCAAACAGCGTATCGCCTAGATCTCACTGTGAGCGCGACGTGCTGCTGCTTCCGGTGCCAATGTGTGTGTGATGATGATGTGTCGAGAAAGCCAGCCAAACTTGATTTATTAAAATATATTATTATGAATGCGCTAAAGTATGTATGTAATATTTATTATAAAACCAATACAATACACAATTTTCTTTGTTATAATAGGCGTACTTTATATAACAAATATAATTTCAAAATAAATTGGTTCATACTTTACTCATTATTTTAAATAAAGTTTTTTGCAAGATCGTTGTTGATAAGCGCTCTGGGATATCGCTGGGGAGCGGGTTCATGGCTGGATTCCCTACGGATAAATATAGTTTGGCGAAATCATATCGATTCATGCGTGAATGACTGGGATGGCTTCGGAAAGACCGTAGGACATTATAGTATGCTGGGGGCGAGTGGTGGGAAAGGATGTGAGAGGTGGTTGCCCCAAGTTAAGGGAGCGTGAGCTTATTAAGTTTGACGCATTTTTTGTCATTTATACAATTTTGGCGGGTATGCAGTTCCACAGAATCATTATTATTTTGTGTTTATATTAATTCGCTCAGTGGCTTGCTAATGCTAAAGGCCTCGACGAGGACAGGAAGCTAGTGGCTTGTCCGATGTCTTTCCATTTTTCTCCGATGATCCTTTCGGCTGTTTTTCAGCAAAGTTTATTTTCTGATTTTACGCTTAGGTGGGTAGACGGTTCTATAGGTTACTATAACCGGCCATGGGAATTTTTCTTTATGCTGTCCCTTATTCAAACAGAAATGCTGTTGCTGAGATAATAATGTTATATTTGAACTTACAGAATAATGGGGATAGAATTTCAGAGATAAATGTAGCTTTGGTGATTATACTAATGACAGGAATGCCAAATGTATTCATCTTCTCACTTTAAAAGGTGGGTGGTCTCTAACATTTTTTAAAACCCTTCGTGCTTGACTTCCACTACTGGCTATCAGGTGACTGATAGATTTGACTTTAAAATTTTTAGGCATGACGAAAATGTATATGAAAGCAAAATGCATACTATAGCAACAGTAGTCGCTTTACATGAGTTATTGCGGCCCCCAACACAATATCTCTGATCTATTGTGGTGTCTTAAATATACAATTTAATACAGAATATGCACAGATTCCAAAAAATATATTAAACTGTTTAGAACTAAAACCACTAAATTGAATTGTTATTATAGAATTATGATAAACATTTGTCGGGCAACATGAAATGACTGAGGCCCCAGTGTGAACAACGTCTTTTGTACTCTATAAAGTGGCGCAACTAATGCCAATGTTTTCAATATTTATTACAAATGATAGACATTTGTTTGGCACTATTTTCCACATTAAAAACATTCAGCGCCCCCGCAAATGTATCTATAAAGCGCTCAGAACCATAAAATAGATTTTTTCACCAGTATAACTGACTTTCCATTTTCCTCAGAAAATGGAATCTTACTTTAGCTGCAGAAAGCTGAAGGGTGACAGGGATAAACAGTTTCAACCTGATTCTCCACACATCAAAATGAGTTTCTTGTGATCATCTTATATTAATTTAAATATAGTACTGAAACCTCATTTCTCAAGTAAATACACTAAGGGACTCATTTTAGCAATAAAAAATAATCTGAGAGCCCTGATTCAGATTATATATTCGAAAAAAGCTTGTGGCACTTTCATCCCCAGCAAAAACACCTTTCTAAAGCTATTTAGACCTGTTTTAAATAAAAAAATCAAACCCTAACATGCAGCCCTGTTCTATGGCTTGCATACAATGTTCAAGAACACAACGGCGTTATGAACACCGTTATGGCGTTATGGATATATAGGTGTAGTAAGCTTTATGTTATAAAGCTTACTACACCTATATATCCAACTTTGTTCTTAGTCATGGGCAGTACCCCCCAAACAACTTGTCCCCCCTAGGCCTTTACAGGTAGGGGGCCCCCTATCGATGACCTACTAGTCACGTTACACCCCACAACAAAAACGGAGTTTCTCAACTGGCCAACCTGATTGGTCAACGGTTTTGTCTCGTTTCTGACTACTGTCCTCCTGCAATGAGGCACACATGGATATGGTACATAGCAATATATATCTATGTATAACTACTAATTACCCCTCACGACACATCACTCACCGCACTAGTGGTAACCAACAACCCTAACTGTTGATTACTACACTGCAATCAGAATAAACACAGTGAATACAGACACAGGGCAACGCACAGATCAATCCTTTTTACCTCTGGCCTACCAGATTGCTGGAAACCTCTGCAGTAAGATTACATAACACGTAGTTCTTGCATCTGAATGGTATATATTTCACCATGAGAATAACAAACATATATAAATATGACAGTGTCAGACCACGGAGGAAAATTGAAACAGGAATTTCCTTAAGTACTTTCGTATATTAATACATTTTCAGAAGGAGTCTTGACTCCTTCTGAAGATGTATTAATATACGAAAGTAATTAAGGAAATTCCTGTTTCAATTTTCCTCCGTGGTCAGACACTGTCACATTTTTAATCACGTGCTTATTTTCGTGATTTACACATATATAAATATATATGGAAAATCTCCACACTGAACGGTATACATAACCGAGCCAGTTCTACACACTTCGTACAGCAGCCTGCTCTTAAATGTGTTCCCTAAGTATAACATACACACATGTCCTCAATCTTGCCCTACTTAGACTGGAAGATTGCGTCATTTAAAGTGCGCCCCCCCCCAACTGGCTTCCCTGACAGAGCAGGTGCTTGGGACAACCACAGTTGATATCTGATTTCACGTCAGTACAGAGGCATACAGCACCAATACATAATTATTGCGTACTCACGTTAAAGCCGGTCACCTCACACAGCACTCAGTCTCATCATTCATTCAGGCCTGTTACTGCAGGACTGAAGCTGAAGATCACCCAACTCCTCACATGTGGTTCTGCCAAAGCCACGTGTATAGACCCGGTGTAGCTACAGGGTGTAACCACAGGGTGACGAGATGATGACTGTGCCCCACCTTGAGGTGTGGTGAACGAGACAGCTAAAGGAAGCCGCATCTCACGGCTCCGCGTTAGTTCGTACCCACACACACACAGTCGCATGAGCGGGCGTTTTATATAAACAGGTGTGGAGGCGTGTTACGAAATGGTGACATGGGTGAGGTAGAACTCAATGTCCACACTCAGTGTGGTAGTTCTCACTTAATTACAACACAAAACTTTAATAAATCACTGGAAAGCCTTCCCCATTTCCCCACCGTCAGTCAATGTAGTGATAAGGTGCAGATGGCTTTATATGTTGACTGATAATCACAGATCACACCCAGGCTGGGCTGCTGCCTCGGCTGAACAGGTGTTGACTCACACTGAAGCTGTTGTTGTTGTTGTTTTAGATTCAGCTACTCAGAACAATAAGTTCCAGTAGCACGGGCTACTGGAACTTATGGTAAGTTCCTGGTGGTAAGTGAGCCCGTAAGTAGAGGCTCTTTGGAGCCATTATCTGTATCAGTGGCTGATACTACAGATCTGGCGATGGATGGGGGTCTTCATGATGGTTTTCAGCCTGGAGGGCTGGCTATACCAGTTATGGAGCTGGTGGGATTAGTGTAGACCTCTATGTTTTCCGTTTTTTCTTTGCCTGCGTCTTTGGCTGAGCAGTACTGTCGTTGGAGTTAGGGGACGTGGCCTCCATGAGGATGTCTTGAACCGTGCATGCGTCGTATTTGTGATGCGGCGGTGGAGCTCCTACTATGATTTCCTCGTCTGAGGAGTCCGTAACCTCCGTAGTGGGCGTTTTTGTCTTTCGCCTCGCAGCCTTAGGTAGGCTTAGGTGTCGTTGATTGGTGGTTGTAGCTATTTCAGGAGCGCTGATGGTACTGTTATCGTTTGTAGACAGCACGTCTGCTAGCGCGGCTGCTGAGATAATGATGGTAGGAGTGTTGGGAGCTGGAGAAGGAATTACCTCTGTTTGTGTCACCCGGGTCATGGGCGGTTCTGGAGTCGGTGTTGAAGTTGACCGCACGGTCGTCCTGGTTGTAGTCTCCGGAGTGGTAGAGGAGGCAGTGAGATTTACGCCAGTGGCTATGATGGGGGCCAGGCCATTGTCTATGTATAATGTGTTTAGTTCACTAACAAAGCGCTGATTGTCTGGTCCTGCAAGCCTTTCCGCTTGTCTAATTAGACCAGGGATAATGCCTGCACGTGATGCAGGGGGCTGAGAAGGAGCCTGTGGGACCTTGGGTCCCCAATGAGAAGGCTGTGTCGCCTGCTGGGAGGATCCACATGTTGGTAAGACCGGAAAGTCTTCTGGTCGATTAGTGAGAGCTAAGGTGGTGGGTTGAACGCTTGGGGCTCTGGTCGAGGAGGTAGAGGGGTTGTTTCTCTTGGCTTCAACCTGGGCCTTGATGCTTTGCTGTCTGCGGGGCAGCGGTAGGAAATTGCGGGTGATTGCCATCACAGAGCAAGCAGCGATGGACTGTTGCCTTGCATATGGAGTAGTGATGGTCCAGTGCGCACAGGCTGCACTTCTGGACACGGTGCTGACACTTGTTGGTCGCGAGGGAGAGCTCGTAGCACTTAAAGCACTGCTGGATCTCATGGTATCGTTCCTTTTTTATTTGGTGGGATGGTATTTTTAGGCCGAAGCAGTAGAATCCTTGTGTGGCAGCCTGGGTGGCCGCAGCTATGGTGGTGAACGTGATCTTCATCGATGTTTTGTCGGTGTTGCAGAACTCTAGGTTGAATACCGACAGGTTTGGATTTTCCTCCTCGATATTGACCATGATATGATGTTGAGGTCGCTCAGCGATCCAACATCATATCATACCTGGTCCTGCTGGTAAAAACAGTTCTTCCGGCCAGGAACTGACGTGGGAAGTGAGGATCTAGGTGGTGCTCTTTGCGAAGAATGGCATCGTTAGTGAGGAGTTTTTCTAGCTCCTCTTCACATGAAAAGAAGAGCACGATATCTTCACCTTCCTGACTAATGTCAGCGGGTTTGAGGCCAGTAACGTCCTTCACGACCTTTAAAATATTGCTTCTCCCGATAGCGTGACCGTCAAGTGGAGTCGCTCTGACCTTAAGACGTTTGGGTCGCATTGTGACCACACTGCTCTTTGTGATGTGTTGGCGGGAGATGTCTCCCCCGTCTATGGGGGTCTCTCCACACTGAGGCCTGCGTCAATTCCTTAATATGTTTTCCACGATTGCGCAATTTGGTTCCAGCACGATCCTCGATAGCGGGACACCATTGGGATAAGGAAATTGATGGATAGCATGGCGTTACAGTGGTGGATGTGATGGACAGCCCTCCCCGCCCCCCCCCCCCACCGGGGACACCTTGCCCCAGACAACGCCGATCCTAGACTGAATTTCGGTTGGCTCAACCAGCATGGGCACGCAGCCCTCCCTTTGTCTTTGACTTGACGAATGAGAGCTCAACACGGCCAGAAGGCTAGCCACGCCGGGACGAATTATATAGCTTCCCTTGCCGACATGACCCTGTGGTGTAGGCTACGCAGGCCCGCGAAGATGCCACAGCCTCCCAGTCGGCCTAGATACTGCAAAAGCTGTTGACTTGACTAACTGCGGGCATCCTGCCTCTTCTCTCTGAACACATTTTATGAGTAAAATGTAAAATTCTGTAACCCCCTCCACAGAGCAGTTACAGGTTTTCTTATAATCTAATTGAACAGCCCTCAACTTGGGCTTTCTTCAGACACCATACAAGGGTATGTAGTGTGGGAACTTCTTGTTCTAGAGCTCTAGAGTGCAGCAATACACTCCAACGTAATCTAAAAAAACTAGCTGGAAATTTAACTCCCTCACAGTCAGTGTGGGTACTAAGGACTATTTAAGCAAGAGAGTGCACACTATCAGACAAGGTGAGTCTGGGGCCCATGACTACTTAGGCAGGAGAGTGGACACTATCAAACAAGGTGAGCGTGGTGACCCAGGACAACTTTTGCAGGAGGGTGCACACTATTACACAAGGTGAGTGTGGAGGCCCAGGACTATAGGAGGTGGTGGGCGGACAGCATACAATAGGGTGGGCAGAGTACAGTATGATATAAGTGTGAAATTTCCGAAGGTTTTCAGTGGGATCGAAGTCCTGAAGACCAACAGAAAATTTTGGATACCGAAGACTTTAATAAATATTTTAGTGCACAGACTTTCACAAAGATTCCAGTAGACAATTTTTTTCAGCTGTTAATGTTTCGTAGTCCCTATATTTTCTCAGATATTTTTGATCCCCCTATAAATTACAATTGTTGTTAGTGCTCAAATTTTTATGGAAACTTTTCCCCTACACAACGAGCAGCCCATAGACGTTCGTTATCTGTAGATTTTCACTGAATTTTTGCGTCTTATAAAGTTTAATGACATTTTTAATGATTAAACTTCATGGGCCATGGATTTTCACCGAAAATATCCCATAGACAGACAAACCACCACGATGAAAGCAACCACAACACTATTTACCAGGATGATTTTTTGCAAGAGGAGGAGGAGAAGAATGGCTAAAAATGTCCAGACTCTACCACCAACTCAATCAAATGCTAGACAGGACGCAAACACAGTGGCCTCCTTACCAGAGACTCAGATATTAACACCAAGTAAAGCATCCAGCACTTCCACAAACATAACATCATTTTCATTTACCAACATTCAGGGTATAAAAACACGCAAATGTAACAAAGTGCACTTCATAGAGGGCCTCCTACATGAGGCAAATGCAGTGTTTGCAGCCCTAACGGAAACTCACACCAAGGACTACCATGATGGTGAAATATTGATTTCGGAGTACAATCTTTTCAAATGTGACAGGAAACACAGGCTATAGGGTGGGGTCAGCCTGAACATCAAGGACACACTCATCTGTACTGAGCTGCTAAACACCACAAATGATATGGTGGAAGTGCTAATAATCAAACTAGAGCTCTTAAATGTAGTCATTGTCCTTGTATATAAGTCACCGGAGGCAAATCATCAGTAGTTTAGAGACCAACTAATGAAAATAGAACACTGCTTGGTAAACCTCACAAATCCAGCCCCAAACATCATCCTGCTTGGGGACATCAACCTACGGCACCTGAAATGGAAGACCATTGCTGATACGGTTGTATCAGAGAGAATTCCAGGAAGTAGCCTAAATGAACAGGCACATGCAAATGACCTGCTTCGGATGTGCGACAGGTTTGCCTTAAACCAGCAAATAGTAGAACCAACTAGGAAGGAGAACAAGCTGGACCTCATTTTCACTAATAATGATGAATTGATCTGGAACATAATGATTACAAATACCTGTTACTCAGATCACAACTTAATTGAAGTTCTGACTAGCATGGGAATAAACCTTCAAAACCAGTCCCGATTCCCGATGGAGGAGATTTCAGCAAATTCAACTTCAACAAAAAACAGATAAACTGGGAACAAATAAACCAAGACTTCACAGAAATAAGCTGGGAAGAACAGCTAGAAAATGCAAACCTGAACCCGTGCCTGGAAAAAATAAACTCAGTAGCACTAGAAATATGTTCAAACCGCATACCCCTAAGAACAAAAGAGGAAGAGATACAGATTGGAACGGAACGGCGTTCCCTCTATAGGCGAAGAAAACGAATCGTGGAACAACTTGAGAGTCGCACCCTATCTCAAGCACGGCGAAGAAGGTTAGGTAGAGAAACAGAATCAATTGAACTAAAGCTGCAAGAATCATACAAAACCCAGGAGAGGCAAAG
>WNGS01163896.1:48941-65274 GCA_020271785.1 Procambarus virginalis
CTTTCCCATACTATTCCCATGTTTATTTATCTCTCTCCTCCCATCCCCCCCACATTTGATTCTTCTCTTTCTTCTAGTTGTTTTCATTTACACCAGATTGCAGAGCCACTTCCGTGCAGGCCCACTTCAGTTCCCAACATCCAGACTTGTTTGCACATAGTAAATGACGTGCATTGGATTTTGCAAACTAGCTCGTCAAGATGCAAAAAACTTGCGTTTAGCTAAATGAATTGTGTTGGGTTCAGTCCCTGAGTCCCATTATGCATCTCAGTAGCCATTTCCACTGTCGGTCACAAGAGGGTATGAGGTGCATAAAAACTAGACTAACATTCAATTATATTCTCAAACTTGTGCCAAACCCATAAAATCACATTCACAAACTAGCACAAATTCATTTTAGCAATTTTGCACATATTATTTTCTTGCTCGAGCTAAATGAATTGTGGGAGTTATGCGACTTATGGGATTCAGTTCCTGAACCGATTGTGTGCCTCACAAAACCCTTTCCCTACCGCCAACCACCCCACAGAATGGGAATGAGGATGCATAGTAAAGAAAAAAATTAAATTGTTCTGATCCAGTAGCTGGGCAGTCGGATACAGTTGCTTGCTGCCTGACGTATGAATCCCTCCCTATATTTCTCTAACATCTCAACTTGCAACATCACTTTTTTTTCTGCCAAAACATATTACAGAGGATATTAATAGGGTATTAAAAGTATCAACACAAGACAGAACACGAAACAATGGGCATAAGTTGGATAAGTTTTTATTATTGTTGCCAAACCGTGTGTGACTCTACTGTTGGTGTTCACAGTAATTAATGTAGTGCAGGATGCTCCAGGCATAATTGACCAGTGACATTTATATATATGATACTGAGAGTGTGATCTTTGTAACCTAAGGTAACTTGGTGTGATCTTTAATTGTGCTGTGACGATTTAAGGATTCAGAGAAAGTTAATTAGGTGGGTAATTAACTCATAAGGGATTGCATATTGCTTAATGAGGGAACTGCTGAGAGGGTGGCAGTATTAGCTAATGATATACATTTCAGGTGCAGTTAATTGTCCATGGGACAGCTAATTGCTGACTCAAGCTAATTGTATAATTAACGTTTTCATCGTGAATGTGTGGAGGGGCTGTCGGGAGAGCAACTGTACTTGTGTTAACATAATTTGCTCTTGACTAATTACCAGTCTGTTGGATGGCTAATTAGTGGCTGATGTTAATTATGGAAGATAATTAACTTCAAAGTGTTTGATTGACTGTCAAAGAGCTAGCATAATTCGTTAAAATAATTATATCTAACTGTGGAACAGGTGATTAAGCACTGATGTTAATAAGTGTTAATTAACACCTCTACCATGAATTCAGTGTTTGGTGAGACATGCTTAGGCAGTGTGAAATGGAACGTATTGATGTATGGTTAATTATCTGTCCGTGGGACAGTTAACTAATTGCTCAAAGTTAAGTAGGGGTAATTAACGCTCATTAAAGAACACATGACATAGACTGTGGAGAAGCTACCGAGAGGGTGGTAAGCCTATTTAACATAACTCGAATGAGATTATTTAGCTGCCTGTTTGATAGTAATTAGTAATTACTGAATGCTTGATGGGTCAAGTGTGATTTAACTACGAGCTAATGAGTGACCATGCTACAGTTTGAGTTGTCTGTGGGGGACAGGTGTTTGTGATTAACGTTGAGTACTATTGTTGTTTTATTGTATGTGGAAGACAAGTGTTTGTGATTAATGTAGAATACTTGATCACAGTAATTAATTGCAGAGTCTATTAGTCATTTATTAAGGCAACTTGCTGGACATGAGAGTTAAGGTAACTTAGGGGATAACCGAAGAAGTGTCTCAGAGTCCTACTTTGCCCAGCTTTGTTTACATTTGCAACTTAATTACAGGGTAATGCAAAAACGTTTAAGGTAACTGATAGGAGGAATGAAGACTTGTCTTATAACCTGCCTTGATGTTGGTTGTAACTGAATTGCAGGATGCTGCAGGGGGTTTCTTTATTGTAATCTTGTGTCATCAATGAACTCTCAGAATTATTAAGTTAGTTCAATTATTCAGCCTGAAGCGACAATAGAATGGAGACTGATGTTACTGATTGGCTGTTGAATAGCTATCATATAGTGTGTCACTGGATGGACATTAACATAACTCAACACTCGCTGTTGTAGTAGACTTAGTTTATGTTTATAAACTTAGATTGCAATGTTGCATCGTCAGTGGGCACAATTGTGTTCAGGTTAGTTTGGTATTCAGCCTCGGGCAATTGACAGGAGTCGGACATACATGGTTGTTAAGTAGCTTTCGTTAAAGTGCCACTGGATGGACATGAGCCTAACACAAAATCATTGCTGTAGTACTCTAGTCTCTTTGTTAATAAACTTGATATTTATATAGAAAGCAGTCTTTATGTCAACCCTTCAAAAATACCATTCCACCCATGTTCTGCGCTATAATATTGTTCTAGTCATGTGAACTTTTAATGAAGGCCTCCTTCTAGGATACGATCCTGATTCATAGCGCCACACTTCAATAAAACTATGAAGTGAGCACTTGTCGGTTACCCTTAAAGGTGTTTTATCACCCGAGGAGCCAGCGACCTAAGTGGATAGGACTTCACTCTAGGGGAAAGTCCTTGCAATTTGCTCCCGCCTTCCTCTGGTCTCTAGCCTAAAGTAAAATCTGCTACTACAACACTTAATGTGTTGGCTAAACAGTCCTTTGGGTTTGAAGTCAACCTTCCCCGAGAGGGAAGGTAAGCACAGGAAAAATCTCACATTCTATGGCCCAATGTGGGGCTATGCAACTTGGGATCGAGCCCAGGAATTTCAGACTCATTTAAAAAGTAACTTAAGAGATATTGTTGCAGAATATTGTGGAACAGTATTGTTGGAAGTTTGTTTTGTCACGGTTGTCACGAGTAGGTACATACACAAGGTATGAGAGAGGTATTACATAGCAGATATATAGAAATTAACCTGGCTTTCCTTGTCTGTTAGCCAGTGGACATTGACACTCTCATAGGTGAGGGGTGTCAACAGTATGTGTTGAGGACACCAGGCCAGAGTGCAACAAATGTTGCAAAGATGCACTCAGGAGTTGCCTGAGGTGCAGGACACAACCTACTATATGGTAGACGAAGCTTCTAGATGGACCTCAAGGACGAGAGTTCTCATTGGACGACAACGCAGTTGTCAAGGTGTCAGGGGGTGTAGCTGTTAGTACAGCCCAGAATCTTAGTGGAAGGTTGTACCCGCAGCCTAAGATCCAAACTGACTCCTTCAGAGAAAGGAGTAATTCATCTGTGGTTAGACAGATGCTGGACTTTCCTACCAGGATGAGTACTGTACAACCCCAGGAGGAATTCACTGTAAGTCACAGGATCTCAAGGACTCAGGATCTCAAGGGTGACAGCAAACTCTAGTTTGTGGCCGATTTATGGAGAGCTCAGCAAGTTAGTACTGGCTCAGGTGGAGATTGCAAGGTTACAATCTCACACAGGGAAGGGAAGTCAACCCCTCCCTATTGCACCTTCACACTTTGCCACACTCAGTGGCATTGTGAAGGTAAAGATGCCAAGCTTGGCTGCATTTGATTGATAAAGACGAGTCAATAGTTGCTTACATGGAATGTATTTTAGAAAAAGGATGCTGATGAAGTTTGGCAGAGGTCATTTTGGGCTGGAGATTTTACGTCCTGGAAGAGACGTAAAAGGAACGTTTGACAGATGTCAAGCATTTCCCTGAGGCCTCTGGAGGAAGATCAAGGGACTAGACCCCAAGCTCAGTAGGGTGTTAGGTCAGGTAACTGAAGAAGAGACTTTCACATGGATAGTTCAGTTGGTAGAGCAAGACCGGCCAGAATTTGACAGATGGGCAGGAAGAAAGATCTTGTCATCTTGTTGCAATGTCAGAATGACTAGTGACAGAAAGTTCTGTATAGTCTGAGGGGAGTGAAGAGAGTACTTAACAGGAATGTCCCTTCCAGTGTGTTGCACATATGTCCAGCATGACACAGATCGAGGACAGTAATGGGAGGTTCAGTGATGGAAATGACTGTAAGGTACTGAACCGGCCTGGGCTAGAGCTGAAACCGAACATGTCACCACGCCAGGGTCAAGCAGCCCCACCACAGACCCCCAAACCAGAGACATATAGAAAATAGAGTCTCACTCACCCCAATGCTAGCGTAGCCTGTGGACCTGTTGGGCAGGTGTGCACTGAAAAGCTAACTGGTGTTGTTGTTATTCCCTCACACAACCTTCCACTAAAGAATGTACTTTACTGAGAGAAAAATACTTTAGTGGGACGTTGTGTAAGGGAATTAAATTCCCAGCTAGCTTTTCTAGATTATGTTCAAGTGTATGACTGCACTCTAGAACAAGAAGTTCCCATACTCCATGCTTTTATGTGGAGTCTGAAGAAAGCTCAAGTTGAGGGCTGTTTAATAAGACTATAAGAAAACCTGTAACTGCTCTGTGGAGGGAGTTAAAGAAATTTACATTTTTACTCATACAATGTGTCAAGAGACAAGTGGCAGGATTTCTGCGGTAAGTCAAGTCAAAGGATTTTGCTGTATCTATGCAGACTGGGAGGTTGTGACATCTTCCTCACCCGTGTCACCATTTCATATCACGCCTGCACTCCTGTGTAGGTAAGACACCTGCTCATGTTTCTGTGTGAGTAGGGACGAAGTAACGCGGAGCCGTGAGAGGTGGCTGCCTCTAGCCGTCTCATTCAATGCACCTCGTGGTGCGGCAAAGTCATCATCTCGAAATCGCCTTGTGGCTACATTGAGTCCATACACGTGGTAATGGCAGAACCATGTTGTTATAGACTCGTCACCACCGTCTGAGTTAGGCCTGATGATTCCACCATAATCTGTGTGTCTGTACTGTCTGTCTACGCAGTACATGTTGTCTACGCTACGTAGACAACGCTATCTATTGGTGGTGGCGTGGTAGTGGCAAATTGCTCCAGTTTCCTGCCTTGGCCAGCCAGAGAGGTTGTTCTGGATGACCTCTGGTGAGGTGGCGGCTCAAAATCAGAGCCAACTCTTGTGTGTGTTACAGGGCACAATGTCAACTCCCCAGTGAGTAAGTGTACTTCCTGGTTTCACCTGTACCGTCCATTTAACTGATGACGTGTTTGTGTCCACAGAGGTGATGTGGGGCAGTCGTGGTACTGAAGATTGTAGTTTACCTTGAGCAATCCATGTACTCTCTGCTTGGTCCTGGAAAACGACCATTTAAGCCGCCGCCGATCTTAGCAGTGTGTTGGCTGCTGGATTTATGCAGCATTGATAGAGATCGGCGTACCCGAGAATTGGCTTGGGAGAGTACCGGATGACAGTGGGGTGCCTGTCACTAGAGACTTCTGCCAGGGTTTAGCTAGCCCTTCATCTGGTTGTTGGTGACCCCGAGGAGCGTGTGGCTGAAGTTCTCTGCCAGCGAGTAGCTGGAGAGTGATAGTGGGGGTAGGCACCTCGTGACACTGTGTCTGTGGATTGGTCCACATACAAGGTGAACTCGCTAGGGTTTCTCAGTACATGTGGACGAGGTACTGAGTAGTAGAAAACCTGGGACTGACGAATACTGCATTGTGTGCTTTTTGGTGCCCTGAGTCCTGTGTGAAAGCAACACTTGTAAATAAGTATAGTAATATTCCATTTTTATATCTCTATTTATGGTGTTGGTAAATACATTGGTGAAGGGAACAGTGTTTTGTTCATCCCTCCCTTATTAATACATTGCATTACATAACCAATTCCTTGAAAGCCAGGACCGACTCGGGTCGGATACTAAAAACAAGGTTCATCCATCAAGAACCCAGTTAGGGGTCCATAGTGACGATAACACATGTGTGACTAGTTGGGTGATCTTCAGTTTCAGTCCTACAGTAACAGGCCTGAATGAATGATGAGGTTGAGAGATGTGTGAGGTGACCGGCCTTAACGTGAGTATACAATAATCCAACCAGTCCTCGCAAATTCGTATAGTCAATATTGACTTATTAAATAAGTGCATAGGTGACATACTAAACATAATAGTTTCCCATGAAAAGCTTCATAGAAAACACCGATCTTACCTAACCTACTTAGTATGTTAAGATAAGCATCTTATTGCTTCGTAATTACAATTATTACTTAACCTATACCTATAATAGGTTAAGTAACAATTGTAATTACGAAGCTATAAGATGCTTATCTTAACATACTAAGTAGGTTCGGTAAGGTCGGTGTTTTCTATGAAGCTTTTCAAGGGAAACTATTATGTTTAGTATGTCACCTATGCACGTATTTAATAAGTCAATATTGACTATACAAATTTGCGAGGACCGGTTGAATAATCATGAATTGGTGCTTTATGCCTCTGTACTGATGTGAAATCAGATACCAGCTGTGGTTGTCCCAAGCGCCTGCTAGGTCAGGGAAGCCAGTTGGGGGGGGCACACCTTTAATGACGCAATCTTCCAGTCTATGTAGGGAAAGACTGAGGATATGGGTGTATATAAGACTTAGGGAACACATTTAAGAGCTGGGAGACATCTCCCGTCACGCAGGGTGCAGTCGCACCTCCACAGATCTCCAGTATCATCTCTTGATACTGGTAATGGCTCAAAAGGGCCACCACTTACGGGCTATTCATGCCCGTGCCACCTCTTGGGTGGCTTAATCTTCATCAATCAATCAATCATTTAAGAGCAGGTTCCTGCACGAAGTGTGTAGAACTGGCTCGTTATGTATACCGACCAGTGTGGAGATTTAAAAGGATTGATCTGTGCGTTGCCCTGTGTCTGTATTCGTTGTGTTTATTCTGATTGCAGTGTAGTAATCAACAGTTAGGGTTGTTGGTTACCACTAATGCGGTGAGTGATGTGTCGTGAGGGGTAATTAGTAGTTAAGATAGATATATATTGCTATGTACCATATCCATGTGTGTGTGTGTCTCATTGCAGTGGGACCAGTATCTGGCAGACAAAGCTAGGGTATAGTCTGTGCGATGCCCTGTGTCTGTACTGCTGTGTTTTCTCTTGTACTGTGTTAATTAGTCCATGTGAAATTGTACAAAAAACTGTGTTCTCACGGGCTGTGTTAATTACTAAATGTGGAATAGTACTAATAACTGTGTTGTTTTAGGGCAGCTTGTGGGATCACTGTCTTAATATGTTGGGTGGTCATTAACAGTGGGCTGTTAATGACACCTGTGTTACACACAGATCACAATAGCGTGATGCGTCAAATGAACAAATCCACAAGGATATATATTAAACCATGAGAACAACAACTCTACCTGTTGATTTACCATGTTGTTGCCTAGTCATTTAAGGCGCGTCTGTGTAGGTTCAAACCCTCATCACGGCCCTTGTGGATTTATACACCTGTGTTGTGTGTGTTTGGCCAGTAACTTTATACATGTAAATGTTTTTATTGCTGCCCTGTGTACTGTGTTTGCTTGGGGGAATCTCTAATTATAGGTAATTAGGGATTTAGTAGTTAATTATGGGTACTTTAACTTCAGAGTGGCAATCACGTTGGTTGATTAGAACAGTCATGTGATAGTATGTGGAGTTAATGAAATATATTTTGAACTAATTATCTGTTGTGTGGCAGTTAATTTGTAATTATGGTAAATTGCAGGTAATTAACACCGACAGTCGGGAAGGTGACAGCGTGATTGAGTTGCCTATTTCATTCTGAAGTGATTGTTTGTCCGTGGGGCAGTAAAATTACTTAATCAAGCACACTAAGTGTGCTATTTAGGGAAATTAGCTCCTTCAGAGTGATTCCAGTAATTAAGGGATTGCAGAGTGCTGCAAGTATTGGGCAGTGATGTAGGTGTATTCATTTATTATTGTTGCCAAACCGTGTGTGACTCTACTGTGGGTGTTCACAGTAATTAATGTAGTGCAGGATGCTCCAGGCATAATTGGCCAGTGACATTTATATATATGATACTGAGAGTGTGATCTTTGTAACCTAAGGTAACTTGGTGTGATCTTTAATTGTGCTGTGACGATTTAAGGATTCAGAGAGTTAATTAGGTGGGTTATTAACTTCACAAGGGGTTGCACATTGCTTAATGAGGGAACTACTGAGAGAGTAGTAGTATTGAGCTAATGAGATACGTTTCATGTGCAATTAATTGTCCATAGGGACAGCTAATTGTTCCCTCTAGCTAATTGTGTAATTAGCATTTTCATCGCGAATTCACATAGTGTGTGGAGGAACTGTCGGGTGAGCAATTGTACTTGTATTAACGTAATTTGCTCTTGACTAATTACCTGACTGTGGGATGGTTAGTGGTTCATGTTAATTAGGGAAGAAAATTAACGTCAAAGGGTTTGACTGACTGTCGTAGGGCGAAGTCATTGGGCTAAATTATTGGTTGGATTAATTATTTTTGTCTGTGGGACAGTTGATTAAGCACCCATGGTAAGTAGGATAATTAACACCTCTAATGTGAATTCAGTGTTTGACGAGACCTGCTTAGGCAGTTTGGAATGGGAGGTATTCGTGTATAATTCATTATTAGTCCTTGGGACAGTTATATAATTGCTCAAAGTTAATTAGGGGTAATTACTGTTCATTAAATAAAACTTGACATAAACTGTGGAGAAGCTACCGAGAGGGTGGTAGGCTTACTCAACATAAATCGATTGGGATTATTTAGCTTTATGTTTAACAGTAATTAGTAATTACTCACTGAATGCTTGATTGGTCAAGTGTGATGTAATTAAGAGCTAACGAGTTATCATGTTACAGTTTGATATGTCAGTGGGAGACAAGTGTTTGTGATTAACGTAGAGAAATATTGTTCAAAAATTCAAAAATTAAAATGTTTATTCAGGTAAAGTACACACATACAAGGTGTGATACAAACTTTGATGGATTTATAGATAGAGCTAGTACATACAATGCCTAAAGCCACTATTACGCAAAGCGTAAGAACTGCTCCAGCTGTCGTGGGGTACGGTTGTTCCGTCCTGCGGCTGCAGTTGTTGTTGACCCGGCGAGGAGTACGGACCTGGGTGTCGCTGCTGACGTGGCTTGTGTCCCGGGTTTACGATGGGCTGCCCTATTCCGGCTGTCGTGCGGCTAAACTCCATAGGTTTGGAGTTTACTAGCCGTGCTGGTTACCCGCTGGTGGACGTGGTGTTGAGTGACATGCTTCGAGTCCCGGTTCGGGACGTTTATGGTGTGGAGCTGGTGACTGCTCACCGTGTCATCATCAAGTTTGTGGGTGAGGCGGTGTACCATGATTTTCTACGGAGGTACGAGGGCCGTACTTTGCAGCTGCAGGAAGGCTCCGGGTCTGTGACAATTTCGGACCGTAGTGGAGCTATGACATACGTCAGTGTTCATGGCGCTCCCATGGAGTTTCCTGAGGCACTCCTCCGGCGATTCTTCCAGAAGTACGGCTCTGTCATCAGTGTGCGAATAACACACTTTCGTCCGGCACGTATTCGGGAGTGAAGACCAACATTCGGACCCTCGGGATGCGACTGAAGTCGGACATTCCGTCCACTGTCCGGCTGTTGGGATACTACGTGCGGGTGTTTTATGCCTGTCAACCCCGTACTTGCTTCCGGTGTGGCTTGTTGGGGCATCAGGCTGCCGGGTGTACTGCTGATCCGGTCGCTCCAGTGAACTTGTTCCGTGAAGAGGATTTCCCGCCGCTCCCTCTGGAGGAGGACTCCGGGGGTGAGGAGATGAGCGTCCCGTTCGCTGCTGAGACTCCCCCAGCGTCACCCGACGTTCCCCTGGTTGTCGCAGACCCTCGTCCGGGTGTTGCGGTGCCGTCGGATGTTCCTCCTGCCCTTGACTCTGGCCCTGCAGCTCCCGTGGACCTTCCTGGTAATCCCTGTGGAGCTTCGCCGTCTGCTTCCTCGTCTTCGGTTGCGGATCCTGGCCCTGCGTCTGCGCCTCGGATCCCTGCTATGCTGGGTGCTGGGGTAGCTGCAGAGCCTTCTGCTGTGTGTGGTCCGGTTCCTCCTGTGGTAGAGGCTGCTGCCGTTCTGCGTCGGGCGTCGGTTCGTCCGGCTAGTGGTGGCCGTGCTTCTGGGTCTGCTTCCGGCTCTGACGATATCCGGCCGGAGCCCAAAAGTTCCCAGCGTTCGTCTACTGCCTGGGCTGATGTTGGGGACTTCAGTGACTGTGGGTCTTTAGGTGTTGACGGCGTGGCTCCAGATGGATCGTTGTCTCCACGGTTGGTGGTGGCGGAGGTACATGTGCCTGCTGAGCTGGTGCCTGTGTCTCGGATGTGCCTCCTGTTCCTTCCCGCCCGGGACTCTCCGCAGTGGGTGTGGTGGCTTCCGGTGTCGGGGGTGGTGAAGATGCTGGTGCTGGGCGTGGCCTGGTGGTGACTTTAAGAAAGGATGTGTGCCGCCATGGTTCCCTGCAGTCGTCTGGGTGGTGCCCTCGGCCGCTGATGCCCCTGTGGTGGTGCCATCTGTTGCGCCCTCTGTCGAGCCCCCTCCTGCGACCATTCAGGACCTGGTGGCTCGGGTTGCCGAGTTCCTGCTGCTTGAACGGCCGGAGGACTTTACTGGTGGACGGGTTCCAGGTGTATGGGATCGGGTGGCGACTGTTGGCGCCCGGAGGGACACAGTGTGGGTTCCACGTCTGCGGGCGTTTGTTTCCGGGATTCTGGTTCACATGGCGCCCCGGTGTTAGGCCACGCCTCCTGGACGTCGTGGATGCTTTGGGAGGCGTACAATGTGCGGTATCCGCGGGATGGGTACCCGGGCAAATATGTACGCTGATTTCATGTTACTGTAGTTTTTGTTAGTATTCTTAGTTGGGTGCTGTGCGATGAATCTTGTTACGTTTCTTGATGTACTTTATGTTGTGTTTTATTCTCGGTCCTTCAGGCCAGTGCATGTATATTGTTGTGTATGTACCTGTTTGGTTTTCTGGTTTGCGTGGTTTGCTTATTTATTATTATTGTTTGTTTTGGCCTCGCCCTTTGTTTGTTACGGGGGGGGTGGTTGGTTTGGTGTTTTTCTTCCTGTATTGTTTCTGTGCTGTACGTTTGACCTGGTGTTTTCATATTGCTTTACCTGTTGTACGTGTTTGTTCTTTGTTTTGTTTGGAATGTATTGTTTGTACTGTTATGTTTCCTGTATGCTTTTTTTATGAAGAATTTGTTTTGTGATAGTTACTGTGATTGCTAGTTTGCCATTGTGTTATGCCTTGTGCCTTGTTGTATGCTGTAATTTTCTATGCATTTATCGTGTTTGTGGTTTGTTGTGCTGTGCTGTTGGCCCTTCTGGCCGGTGGTCTATTGTTTTATTTTGTTCCGTTTTGTATTCTGTATTGTTTTTATTGTATTTAACTTGCATGCTATGCATGTAAAAATAAAATAAAAAAAAAAAATTACGCAAAGCATTTCGGGCAGTTTTTTTTTTTTTTTTTGTCGACAAAAATTGTTTTTTTTTCTGTGGGAGACAAGAATTTGTGATTAAACTAGAGTTTTTTGTTGCTCAATACTGTTGACAGTCAATTAACTTTATTAATCACAGAGTCAATTAGTAATTGATTAAGGCAACTTGCTTGATTATCGTCTCTGGAGACGAGAGTTAAGGTACTTGGGGATAACCGGAGAAGTGTCTCAGAATAACCCTTCCTTATTTTTTTCATTTGCAACTTAATTGCAGAGTGCTGCGAAAAGTGTTAATGTAACTGATAGGAGGATTGGAGACTTGTCTTATAACTTGCCTTGATGTTGGTTGTATAGTAATTGTATTGAGGATGCTTCAGGGATTTCTTTATTGCAATCTTGTGTCCCTAGTGAGCACTCTGAATTGTAATCTAGTTCAATTATTCAGCCCGAAGCGACAACAGAATGGAGACTTTTGTTATTAATTGGCTGTTGAATAGCTATCTTACAATGTGTCACTGGATGGACATTAACGTAACCTAATGCTCGCTGTTGTAGTAGACTTAGTTCGTGTTGATAAACTTTGATTGCAATGTTGCATCGTCCGTGGGCACACCTAAGTTCAGGGGAGTTCAGTATTCAGCCTCGTGGTAATTAACAGGAGTCGTCGCTATGCATGGTTTTTACGTAGCTGTTGTTAAAGTGCCACTGGATGAATATTTATGTAATGCAAAATCATTGTTTTAGTAATCTAGTCTCTTTGGTCATAAACTTGTTTTTGTTTTTGAAAAGTCTTTATGTCAACCCTTCAAGAATACCATTCCACGCATGTTCTGCATTATACGATGGTTCTAGCCATGTGATCTTTTCATGAAGGTCTGCTTCTGGGATTCGATCCTGATTCATAACGCCACACTTCAATAAAAATATGAAGTCGGTTACTCCTAAAGGTGTTTTATCACCCGAGGAGCCAGCGACCTAAGTGGATGGGACTTCACCCTAGGGGGAAGTTAGCAGTTTGCTCCCGCCTTCCTATGGTCTCTTGCCTAAAGTAAAATCTGCTACTACAACACTTAACGTGTTTGCTAAGCAGTCCTTTCTGCTAGAGGTAAACCTTCACAGAAAGGGAAGGTAAGCATAGAAAAAAATCTCACGCTCACTTTGTCTATCAGTGCACACTCTCCTGCCTAAGTAGTCTTGGGCCCCCACACTCACCTTCTTTGATTGTGCGCACTCTCCCGCCTAAGTAGTCCCAGGCCCTCGCACTCACCTTGTCTGATTGTGCGCACTCTCCCACCTAAGTAGTCCTGGGCCTCCAGAAGGATGACATCCTCCACGCCGTGATCCAGGAGCGTCTTGAGAGTGGTCAGACCAGCCACACCTCCTCCCACAACCACCACATCCACAGCCACAGCCCCAGACAACCTGCAACGGTTATATCTATCTCAACAACACATTATTCTGTACTGTGTGTTCCCGCGCCGAGTCGGGTACTGATTTGATCTCTGTGTTTATATATTTTTATGATCCCAGGTAGCTTGAAAAACAAGTCTTCCCCCTGTGAGAGATATTCAGCAAACCAGACCCAACTGAGCGGTCAAGGGAAATATAGACATATAAATAAATATTAAATGCTTGGCTAATGTTGATGAATTGTTTACAAGCATGGGCAGAGAATAAATATGTAAATAAATGACTTAACATGAGATGTCGAGAGTTTGTTGCCAAAGGTGTGAGGCTCACGGCAGGGGTCTTGACCTTACTCGAGGAACAGAGGTCGTGAGAGGAGGCTGCATTGTCTTTAGGCTCCTGGCAGTGAGGGAGGAACCTCTAGTTTCATGCTTCGTCAAGAGGAGGAACTAGTCAGGCGTTTGTGTATGAAGCCTGGGGACTACTTGGTGCTCGAGTTATGACCAGGAGGGACTGGTGGAGCAGTTTAATAGCAATTTTGTAGGCAACGAGGATCGCCAATGTCGAAGAATGGGGTTTGAACGTGCCCTGCACCCGACGAATTCTGTGGCAAGTCATTTTGACCAGTTGCTATTGAATTGCCTGTAGTTGATCGTGTTCCCAGCGATAGTGGCAAGTGTTTGTAGATACATTTGGCATATTTTATTAAGACAGAAAGCTTAAATAAAAGAGTAAAGATAGAGGAACATCCTGGAGAGAGGAGTGACACGTCCTTCCTCGCCGAGTACCTCTGGCCAACTGAGGACAGCACAGGCAGCCTCGAGGGCGGAGGGGCCGCCCAGGGGAGGCGGAGTATGGACTCGTCCAAACGTGGGGGAGTCCCCTTGCTGCGTGGTGAAATTTAAAGAGATGTAGAGTGAAGATACTTATGTTAGGTGAATATTTTAGTTATATGTTAGTAGGGAAACATTTTTATTCGCTTGTCAATGGGAGTTACAGGTTTGTTTGGAGAAGTAGTTGATGAGAGAACTTCGAGGCCAGGGAAGAAATTAGTGGATGGAACTCCAAGGCTGTAGAAGGAATACTGAACTCTGTGGAAGAGCAGAGCCCCCATAGTGAGGAGGTGAATCTCAAGCTGTGGGAAGAGGAGCAGTGAAGTGACGTTTCACATGCTTCTGTGGAATCAGTGGTGGAGTATCACTGGTGTTCAAGGAAAACTTCATGGTGTAGCAATCTGGAAGAGCTGCAGAAGATCCTTGTAGACAATTCAGGGAGGACCCAGAGATATACAGGGAAGTGAGACCCTAAATGCAGAGCGGAGGATCATGGTGACTACTTATAATGTATTGGGAGAGTGCTTGAATGTCATTGGCGTGTAAGACGCAGTGGAAGGTGGATGATTGACCATCTCTGTGTTGAGGAATTTTTATGCAGATTTTTCTAGTGTCTCAGCCACAGACAGAGCTCTATATATTTGCAGGACCCACTGTGTAATACTGATGTTTCTAGTGTTGCAACCATAGGCTGAGTTATATATGTATATTCTAGGATTCACTGTGCAATATTACTATTATGAGATTTAACCCACTTGGTGAGGGTGGTTATATAAGTGGCAAGCCAGGAGTTGGGCAACCACTTGATATAGACGGCTGGTGAAGCCAGGATGGTATTGGATTGCAACCAGGTTATAGTAGATTAAAGTCTTTTGGTTAATATTCTTATTTTTTTTGAGCAAGTGTAGTGTAGATGTTCTGTGTCCATTAAATGTATATAGTTAGCAGGTGTTTGCCCTTTCCTGGTGAGAAAGAAAGTAGGCTTCCAAAAGCAGAAAAGGAGATTATACAGCTGCAGACAGAATAGTAAGAATACTAATTCATAAAAGGGAGATTGAGATAATTCCAAACATGGAGAGAGTGGGGAGTCATGGTGGCTCAAGTAGGGTGTGTGCACAGGAAAACGAGGCCAGTGTTGGAGCCGCACACCCTAGAGATGTGATGCTGAACCTCTCTCCAAGATCAAGAGGCGTATAGGGGGATAAGAAAACTACAAGCACTGTAAACTTCATAATTGGTCAACTGGCGGTAGCAAGAGTGTGGCTGCCGAGGTTGGTTGTCTGTTCCGGCAGAGAGTGGTTGGGGGCGTGGTCTACCTGTACGCGAGGAACAGTCCGGTGCAGTAACCAGAGCTCTTTGGAGGTTTAAGCTCCATATGCCCCCAACCCCCTCAGGAAGTCCGGGACAGGACAATATGCAACGCAAGAGGCGTGATATTGGTAGTGATATTGATGGTGATATTGGTGGTGTTACTGGCGGTGATATTGCTGGTGATACTGAAGATATTTGTGGTGAAGAAATCCACAAGGGCCGTGACGAGGATCCGAACCTGCGTCCGCGAGCATCCCAGACGCTGCCTTAATCGACATTACAGTACAGAAACCTACAGTACACTTGCTCAAAAAAAAAATCCCTTGTGGAGTTGTTCATTTGATGCATCACGCTATTGTGATTTCTGTGTGTAATATTTGTGGTGATTCTGGAGGTATTGATGGTCATATTGCTGGTGATACTGGAGGTATTGATGATGATAATAATGAAGGTATTAGTGGTGATACTGGAGGTATAGCTAGTGATAGTGAAGGTATTAATGGTGATATTGGAGGTATTGATGGTGATACTAGAGGTATAGCTAGTGATAATGAAGGTATTGACGGTAATACTGGAGATATTGATGGGGATACTGGATTTACTGATGGTGATACTCGAGGTATTTATGGTGATACTCGAGGTATTGATGGTGATACTCGAGGTGTTGATGGTGAAACTGGGGGAATTGATGGTGATACTAGTGGTGACATTGGAGGTGATATTATTGGTGATATTTATAGTGATATTGCTAGTAATAATGGAGGTGTTATTGGTGGTACTGGAGGTATTGGAGGTGGTACTGGAGGTGTGGATGGTGATATTGATGGCCATGTCGGTGGTGATATTGATGGCCATGTCGGTGGTGATATTGGTGGTGGTATTGATGGCCATGTCGGTGGTGATATTGATGGCCATGTCGGTGGTGATATTGGTGTGGTATTGATGGCCATGTCGGTGGTGATATTGATGACCATGTCGGTGGTGGTATTGATGGCCATGTCGTTGTGATATTGATGACCATGTCGGTGGTGATATTGATGACCATGTCGGTGGTGATATTGATGACCATGTCGGTTGTGATATTGATGACCATGTCGGTGGTGAGATTGATGGCCATGTCGGTAGTGATATTGGTGGTGTATTGATGGCCATGTCGGTGGTGATATTGATGGCCATGTCGGTGGTGATATTATGACCATGTTCGGTGTGATATTGATGACCATGTCGGTGGTGATATTGATGGCCATGTCGGTGGTGAGATTGATGGCCATGTCGGTAGTGTATTGGTGGTGGTATTTGATGGCCATGTCGGTGGTGAGATTGATGGCCATGTCGGTGGTGATATTGATGACCATGTCGGTTGTGATATTGATGAC
>WNGS01163899.1:28101-39772 GCA_020271785.1 Procambarus virginalis
GATATTTGGGGGTGACTGGTACTAATATAGTGCACACTGAGACATTGCTTCACCAGGCCAGGAGGCAGGGCAGGGCCGTGTCATGCCTCCTGGCCTAGATAAGACTTGGCAGCATCAACTTTACATTCGGGATAGTGCAAACTATCCCCAATGTTCAAGGCTTTTTGGAATATCCCGGATTGATCTCCGGTTCTTTTCAACATTAATATTCCTCTCTAGACCTTTCTAGACGCTCTAGAGGGCTCAAAACTAGGGGGCTGGTGCCGGTTGACTATCAGACTCTTTGTGCTCGCGGCTTGCACGAACAACCACAACCTGACTGATCCGGATGGGGCCTAAAACTGACTTTTTTTTTCCGGTCTCTGACTAAGAAGCCTGTTCAGAGACCGAGCCGCAGGGGACGCTGATGATCGGAATCACCACAAAGTATGTGTGTAAACACCTGATTACACCTTTTATTTGATATCTTCGTTCTTACGTGTGTTGAAGGATATCTTAATAAGATTGTGTCTGCCTCTGCATGTGATAGCCACCGGCTCGGCTATCTCAGCCGGTGGCTGAGCCGACAGAACACTGGACGCGTGATCCTGTGGTCCCGGGTTCGACCCCGGGCACCGGGGAGAAACAATAGGCAGAGTTTCTTTCACCCTGATGCCCCTGTTACCTAGCAGTAACAGGGGCAGTTAGTCAGCTGTCACGGGCTTGCTTCCTGAAGGTGGAGGCCTGGTCGAGGACCGGGCCGCGGGGACACTAAAGCCCCCGAAATCATCTCAAGATAACCTCAAAATGTCCTCACCCTCAGGATGCTGGGTAGTTTTATTCCTTATAAACCACCTTCGTCATTGCCCAGAGTGGTAGAATTAAATGCCCCCCCCCCCCCACAACCTTACTTCTGGAAAAGTTATACATGACCTTATAGTAAACATCTTCAAAAGGGGGTTTACCCGATCAAACTAGATTGTGCAGCCCGAAGCGCGCACCAACAGTCTGGCTGACCAGACCGTCAACCCCGAGGGAGGAAGATGGTGAGCATTGATAGTGCAACTAAGGGCATTTATCTTGATTGACGCGTCAAAGAACAGCGACATGGATCGCGACAACTGCCTAAAACGGCTTCTGACACCTGAAGCACGCGCGGGCTCCCTCACACCGTTTAAGAGGCATATATATATCTCTATATCTGTCTCTCTCTCTCTAATATATATCTCTCTCTCTATATATTATATCTCTCTCTATATATATCTCTCTATATATATACGTCCTGTCTCTCTATCTCGTCTCTCTCTCTCTCTCTCTCCTCTCATCTCGTCTCTCTCTCCTCTCTCTCTCTCTCTCTCTCTCTCTCTCTCTCTCTCTCCTCTCTCTCCTCTCTCAGTGCCTGCTGGCACTTGACCAAATAAGGATCAATGCTCCACTTGAAGACAACCTCGCATATTCATTTACCAACCACTTAAAGACTCGCGCGCGAAATTCTGGAGAGCTGTGGCTATACGCGAGGCTGGCCGATCTTGTTGGGCAAGCTGGGCAAGCAGCTGGCTAGGCCAGGCTAGGGATACCAGCCGGCTAGGCCAGGCTGGGGTACAGCAGCCAGCTAGGCCAGGCTGGGGGACAGCCAGCCAGCTAGGCCAGGCTGGGGGACAGCCAGCCAGCTAGGCCAGGCTGGGGGACAGCAGCCAGCTAGGCCAGGCTGGGGGACAGCCAGCCAGCTAGGCCAGGCTGGGGGACAGCCAGCCAGCTAGGCCAGGCTGGGGGACAGCCAGCCAGCTAGGCCAGGCTGGGGGACAGCCAGCCAGCTAGGCCAGGCTGGGGACAGCCAGCCAGCTAGGCCAGGCTGGGGTACAGCCAGCCAGCTAGGCCAGGCTGGGGGACAGCCAGCCAGCTAGGCCAGGCTGGGGTAGAGCCAGCCAGCTAGGCCAGGCTGGGGGACAGCCAGCCAGCTAGGTCAGGCTGGGGTACAGCCAGCCAGCTAGGCCAGGCTGGGGTACAGCCAGCCAGCTAGGCCAGGCTGGGGTACAGCCAGCCAGCTAGGCCAGGCTGGGGTACAGCCAGCCAGCTAGGCCAGGCTGGGGTACAGCCAGCCAGCTAGGCCAGGCTGGGGGACAGCCAGCCAGCTAGGCCAGGCTGGGGGACAGCCAGCCAGCTAGGCCAGGCTGGGGGACAGCCAGCCAGCTAGGCCAGGCTGGGGGACAGCCAGCCAGCTAGGCCAGGCTGGGGTACAGCCAGCCAGCTAGGCCAGGCTGGGGGACAGCCAGCCAGCTAGGCCAGGCTGGGGTAGAGCCAGCCAGCTAGGCCAGGCTGGGGGACAGCCAGCCAGCTAGGCCAGGCTGGGGGACAGCCAGCCAGCTAGGCCAGGCTGGGGGACAGCCAGCCAGCTAGGCCAGGCTGGGGGACAGCCAGCCAGCTAGGCCAGGCTGGGGGAGCCAGCAGGGATGAGAGCGAGGGTGGCTCAACTGTAGGGCCGTGCGCGCCTTTTTCCCGGCGACTAAAATATGGGTGTGCGGGCCCGGATGGCGAAGCCACCGGCCACCTCTGGCCTCGGCTTCCCCCATCTCCCCAACCACCCCCCAACAACCTCCTCCACCATCGCGACACACTCCCCCAACCCCCCCGAGGGCACTGCACATCATCCCCCAACCCCCTCTAACCCCCACCCCCCTACCATCACTCGCAATCTGTCTCGTTACTCTCGCCCAAGCCAGGGTCGCCGCCACCGCCTCGAACATACACAAGGAATCCCCGAGATGGGAGAGGAAAAAATTGTTGATTCATTCTTGTCTCGTGGACATTAAACAAGTTGTGTGTCCGATTTGCCGCGCCGGCTCCAGCTTGGTCCGCCTCGCTCAACACCACTCCGCACTACCACGCTGCTAATTCAACCCCCACAAGGTCGTTTGTACTGATGGTTAGTGCAAGACTAACACCAACAATAGCTAATGGCGTCAAAACAGACACAAACAAATATTAGATAGGTAAGGCATCCCACTTTTCAGTTCAGTGGTACAGTGAAACTGGATGGCACTCGGTGCCCGAGTCCAGCAGGGCCAACAGTGCCTCATTTGTCTCTTTGTAATAGCTAAGTGACCTCCCTGTGGAGTGAATGGCACTCTTGCGTGGAGGGATTCTTCAGCCAGAGTGAATGAGGTCACCGCTCATAGTCACAGGTCACACAGGTCAAAGGGATATGGTCCCCTTACATGCAGATGGCAAGCGTTAACAACGTCCACGCCAGCCTCATGCACCCTTACACGCACACGCACACGCACACGCACACGCACGATTTCAGGTAGAACTGGTTTCCTGTGCCTGTAATACACGTTGCTTTCTGCCAGTACCAGTGAAGACACCATTAGGACCATTAGGTCCCACTGTGAGGACACCATTAGGTCCCACTGTGAGGACACCATTAGGACCATTAGGTCCACTGTGAGGACACCATTAGGTCCCACTGTGAGGACACCATTAGGACCATTAGGTCCCGTTGTGAGGACACCATTAGGACCATTAGGTCCAACTGTGAGGACACCATTAGGACCATTAGGTCCAACTGTGAGGACACCATTAGGACCATTAGGTCCAACTGTGAGGACACCATTAGGACCATTAGGTCCAACTGTGAGGACACCATTAGGACCATTAGGTCCAACTGTGAGGACACCATTAGGACCATTAGGTCCAACTGTGAGGACACCATTAGGTCCTGTTGTGAGGACACCATTAGGACCATTAGGTCCCGTTGTGAGGACACCATTAGGACCATTAGGTCCCGTTGTGAGGACACCATTAGGACCATTAGGTCCAACTGTGAGGACACCATTAGGACCATTAGGTCCAACTGTGAGGACACCATTAGGTCCCGTTGTGAGGACACCATTAGGACCATTAGGTCCCGTTGTGAGGACACCATTAGGACCATTAGGTCCCGTTGTGAGGACACCATTAGGACCATTAGGTCCCGTTGTGAGGACACCATTAGGACCATTAGGTCCCGTTGTGAGGACACCATTAGGACCATTAGGTCCAACTGTGAGGACACCATTAGGACCATTAGGTCCAACTGTGAGGACACCATTAGGACCATTAGGTCCAACTGTGAGGACACCATTAGGACTATTAGGTCCAACTGTGAGGACACCATTAGGACCATTAGGTCCCGTTGTGAGGACACCATTAGGACCATTAGGTCCCGTTGTGAGGACACCATTAGGACCATTAGGTCCAACTGTGAGGACACCATTAGGACCATTAGGTCCAACTGTGAGGACACCATTAGGACCATTAGGTCCAACTGTGAGGACACCATTAGGACCATTAGGTCCAACTGTGAGGACACCATTAGGTCTAACTGAGGACACCATAGGACCATTAGGTCCCGTTGTGAGGACACCATTAGGGCCATTAGGTCCAACTGTGAGGACACCATTAGGACCATTAGGTCCTGTTGTGAGGACACCATTAGGACCATTAGGTCCCGTTGTAAGGACACCATTAGGACTATTAGGTCCCACTGTGAGGACACCATTAGGTCCCACTGTGAGGACACCATTAGGTCCCACTGTGAGGACACCATTAGGACCATTAGGCCCCACTGTGAGGACACCATTAGGTCCCGTTGTAAGGACACCATTAGGACCATTAGGTCCCGTTGTGAGGACACCATTAGGTCCCGTTGTAAGGACACCATTAGGACCATTAGGTCCCACTGTGAGGACACCATTAGGTCCCACTGTGAGGACACCATTAGGACCATTAGGTCCCATTGACCACCACAGGACCACCGCAAGGTTAAAAGTAGAGATTTTCCCTGTGGTAACATCTCCCGCGGCCTGAACATTTCTGGGCTATTCTCGCGGAAGCTTTTGGGCTTTAATTCACACCAGTATCTTTCCGCAAGTGAAGACCCGTACATGATAGGAATACCAACAGGCTGCTAAGCCCATTGTTGGTGATCTGCCACCTGGTGTAGTGGGTGGTGGTGGTGGTCTACCACCTGGTGTAGTGGGTGGTGTTGGTGGTGTGCCACCTGGTGTAGTGGGTGGTGGTGGTCTACCACCTGGTGTAGTGGGTGGTGGTGGTGGTCTACCACCTGGTGTAGTGGGTGGTGGTGGTGGTCTACCACCTGGTGTAGTGGGTGGTGGTGGTGGTCTACCACCTGGTGTAGTGGGTGGTGGTGGTGGTCTACCACCTGGTGTAGTGGGTGGTGTTGGTGGTCTACCACCTGGTGTAGTGGGTGGTGTTGGTGGTCTACCACCTGGTGTAGTGGGTGGTGTTGGTGGTCTACCACCTAGTGTAGTGGGTGGTGTTGGTGGTCTACCACCTGGTGTAGTGGGTGGTGGTGGTGGTCTACCACCTGGTGTAGTGGGTGGTGTTGGTGGTCTACCACCTAGTGTAGTGGGTGGTGTTGGTGGTCTACCACCTGGTGTAGTGGGTGGTGTTGGTGGTCTACCACCTGGTGTAGTGGGTGGTGGTGGTGGTCTACCACCTGGTGTAGTGGGTGGTGGTGGTGGTCTACCACCTGTGTAGTGGGTGGTGTTGGTGGTCTACCACCTGGTGTAGTGGGTGGTGTTGGTGGTCTACCACCTGGTGTAGTGGGTGGTGTGGTGGTCTACCACCTGGTGTAGTGGGTGGTGTTGGTGGTCTACCACCTGGTGTAGTGGGTGGTGTTGGTGGTCTACCACCTGGTGTAGTGGGTGGTGTTGGTGGTCTACCACCTAGTGTAGTGGGTGGTGGTTGTGGTCTACCACCTAGTGTAGTGGGTGGTGTGGTGGTCTACCACCTGGTGTAGTGGGTGGTGTTGGTGGTCTACCACCTGGTGTAGTGGGTGGTGGTGGTGGTCTACCACCTGGTGTAGTGGGTGGTGTTGGTGGTCTGCCACCTGGTGTAGTGGGTGGTGGTGGTCTACCACCTGGTGTAGTGGGTGGTGGTGGTGGTCTGCCACCTGGTGTAGTGGGTGGTGGTGGTCTACCACCTGGTGTAGTGGGTGGTGGTGGTCTACCACCTGGTGTAGTGGGTGGTGGTGGTCTACCACCTGGTGTAGTGGGTGGTGGTCTACCACCTGGTGTAGTGGGTGGTGGTGGTGGTCTACCACCTGGTGTAGTGGGTGGTGGTGGTCTACCACCTGGTGTAGTGGGTGGTGGTGGTCTACCACCTGGTGTAGTGGGTGGTAATATATCTCAGTTCATTACTAATATTCCTCAGTATTGTCAACTCTAATATATCTTATGATTTCGGGGCTTAGCGTCCCCGCGGCCCGGTCCTCGACCAGACCTTCTTTTTGTTACACCCCCCCCCTCCCAGGAAGCAGCCCGTAGCAGCTGTCTAACTCCCAGGTAGAGTTGTCTAACTCCCAGGTACCTATTTAGTGCTAGGTAACAGAGGCATCAGGGTGAAAGAAACGTGTCAAAGACTGCTAGCAACAACAGCTTTGATAACCAGACCCCTCAAGACGCCGGACTTCGGGGGGTGGGGAGGACATTGATCTTCGTAACTACTTGAAGGTGACGCGAAGGTGTGGTTGGTTATAATTGGCGGGTAGGAGCAGCAAGGTTAAGGAGAGACGTTATTAAGTTCAGTGAGAATGACGGCGCGGTTCCTATTGTTCACGCTCGCCTGAACTCGGAGCAGGCTGTGATCTGGTCCAAGACATACCGCCGAGGTTCAACCCATTGTTTCTTATCAGATCCTTATTGCTTTTGTGGAACTAAGAGGCTGGATAGACGTAGTGGGGTTCAGGGTAGACTTCCACCTTGTGGCTTCGTCTCCCTCTCTCTTCACTCCCTATTCTCACTTGTTTCAGTGGTGTGTGTGTGCAGAGGGACATATCTTCTCTATCATACTGTTAGCGTGTTAGCTTGCTTTATCAGGTTGTGGTTCTTCCTTTTATACCCTGCCTCTTGCCTCCTGTTCTCACACTCTCTTGTCACTGCTTGATTAGGGTCCAGGACGGACCGACACGTCGTCACACAAGGGTCCAGGACGGACCGACACGTCGTCACACAAGGGTCCAGGACGGACCGACACGTCGTCACACAAGGGTCCAGGACGGACCGACACTGCGTCACACAAGGGTCCAGGACGGACCGACACGTCGTCACACAAGGGTCCAGGACGGACCGACACTGCGTCACACAAGGGTCCAGGACGGACCGACACTGCGTCACACAAGGGTCCAGGACGGACCGACACGTCGTCACACAAGGGTCCAGGACGGACCGACACTGCGTCACACAAGGGTCCAGGACGGACCGACACGTCGTCACACAAGGGTCCAGGACGGACCGACACCGTCACACAAGGGTCCAGGACGGACCGACACCGTCACATAAGGGTCCAGGACGGACCGACAAAGTGGTCCGTCCTTGGAGAAAGTGGTACATCTGATGTAGATGGTACAGGTGTCGACACAGGTGTCGACACAGGTGTCGACATGTGTTGACACAGGTGCTGACATGTGCTGACACAGGTGCTGACACAGGTGCTGACACAGAAGCTGACACAGGTGCTGACATGTGCTGACACAGGTGCTGACACAGATGCTGACACAGGTGCTGACACAGGTGCTGACACAGGTGCTGACACAGGTGCTGACACAGGTGCTGACACAGGTGCTGACACAGGTGCTGACACAGGTGCTGACACAGGTGCTGACACAGGTGTTGACACAGGTGTTGACACAGATGCTGACACAGGTGTCACTGACACGGAAGACGAGTTTTGCCACTCCACGTGTGGTCGAGATTTCTGGCATTTTTATATTCTTCAAAAACTACAACAACAAAATTATCACAGGCCCTAATTATAATTTCGAGGAGCAGCCTAGATACAGCACCGGCGTTATCCCCGACAACGGAAATAGCACCACTCTACAAAGGAGGTAGTAAAGCAAATGCAACAATTTTAAAAATCTTTGAAAAGAGTGCTAGGAAGTAAGCTCGCCAAGCATCTGGAATGAACGTCTCCATAACCCTAGACAACATAGATTCAGAACAGGGCGTTCCTGACACTCTCAATTGCTAGACCACTATGACATGGCCTTAGATGCTATATGGAAGATAAGCAAAATGCTGATATCATATACACAGATTTTGCAAAAGCTCTCACAGATGTGACCATGATGCTACTAGGTACAAAAAGGAGTTACTGGCAAAATAGGAAAATGGATCTTGAATTTCCCAACAGAGTGCAAAGTGTGCAATAAAGTCAACGAAATAAAATCCAGCCCATCCACCGTGAAGAGCTCAGTCCCCCAGGGTACTGTGCTTGCTCCAGTACTTTTTTCTCATCCTCATATTGGACACAGACAAGAACACAACCTATAGCACTGTATCATCCTTTGCAGACGACACTAGGATCTTCATGAGAGTAGGCAACACAGAGGACACGACAAACCTCCACACTAATGTAAATATGGTCTTTCAAATGGGTCACTGAAAATATGTTTATCAGGACCAACTGCTGCGCTATGGAAAAAAACTTAAATATAAAAACGGAAACCACATATAAAACACAGTCAATCCACACTATTGAACGCAAAAGCAATATAAAAGATCTGGGTGTACTCATGTCGGAAGACCTTACCTTTAAAGAACATAAAGTAGCCGTCGCAACTGCAAGAAAAATGACAGGTTGGATAACAAGAACCTTTGAAGCAAGAGAGGCCAGACCAATGATGATACTCTTCAAGACGCTAAGTGGGCTCTGGGGAGGAATACTGTTACCAAGTAACAGCCCAATTCAAAGCTGAAGAAACTGCTAACCTGCAGAACGTGTAAAGGTATTTCACTGCCCGAATACATTCAATAAAACATCTAAATTATTGGAACTTATAAGTTTTAAATCTGTATTCCCCAGAGTGCAGGCGAGAGACATATAATAATTTACACTTTCACAGCGTTGAAAAAAGAACTTGATAAACACCCCAAAGGATACCTGATCAACCAGGCTGCTTGATGGGGTTCTGGGAGTTGTTGTTCTCCGCATGCCGCCGGCCTCGTCTCGACGAACCGCCGCTGGCCTCGTCTCGACGAACCGCCGCCGGCCTCGTCTCGACGAACCGCCGCCGGCCTCGTTGTAACACCCATGACCCCCCCTCCCCCTAGAGTTCACACCCCAGGGAAGCCTGCTCCAAGAGGTCAGCCCAGATGACCTCCGGTTTATCTTGTATGTTTAAAAAATTCCTGGGTTAGTCTTAGTCAGCATAGTTTCAAGTAGGTAATATTTCAGGATACTCTTGTCAGGCAGGGTGGTGGAAGGAGACCACAGATTCCTTGTGTAAACATACAGGGATCTCCCCCTTTTAGCCAGGTCACAGGTCAGTCACACACGTATTAATAATAACTCTTCTCTTGAAGAGGGTATGGTGACTGTCAAACAAGTTTGGTGAGAATTCTTGAGTGTTTGTGCCCGTGTGGCCGACCCCGTCTTGGTGTAGGTAGCACAATAAATCTTCCCCTCCCCCCCTTGTGAGGGTATATAGAGGTCTTGTAGAGCCAGGGGAGAGACAGAGTACAGGGTGCTGGGATCCAGAGTGGGTGTGACGAACATCCACAGCCAGGGGAGAGACAGTGTCCACCGGATGGAGAGACAGAGGTCTTAAGGTATGTGTGTGATCTGAGGTTTTGTTCCATGTCTAAATTTCTTAACTTTTTGCCAGTGTTAGAGTAGGATATATAAGTGGTGTTTAGTATAATTTGGTATCTCAATAAACTCATGTTAAATTTTCCCGTCTGTGTCAATTGTTGAATCCTCTTAGTCTTTTGGTTATAGTGGCTGACACCCGTCCCATAATTAATGACAGTTATAGAAAGTACTCTCCAAGTCAAGCAATTTTTCTTGCCTCGTTGCTTGATACAGTCTCAGTGGTCAAAGGCAGATGGTGGCAGCGTATTAATCCTGTGTAGCATTTCCTTGTGGTCGTGTACCTTTGGTTCCGGGGTTTACCATCATATGTCAGCTCATATTGCAGTGTTCAATAACAGTGTTACCAAGTACAACTGATCAGAAAGTGTTACTCAGGATAAGTAGTAGTGTACTTTTATTAGTTTAGTATTTTACCCGGTTTTACAATGGGGTTATCGTACCCAATGTTACATCGTCTCGACGAACCACCGCTGGCCTGGCTCTAGTCTCATCCCAGGTAATCTTCTGGTCACTGTAACTTGCTGTATTTCGTGGTGAACACCTGTACTAAAACGCTACGTACCCATGTGTGGTGTGCGCGCGCGCGCGTATGTGTGTGTGCGTGTGTGCGTGTGTGCGTGTGTGCGTGTGCGTGTGTGCGTGTGCGTGTGCGTGTGCGTGTGTGTGTGTGTGTGTGTGTGTGTGTGTGTGGTGTGTGTGTGCGCGCGCGCGTGTGCGTATGCGCGTGCGCGTATGCGCGTGCGCGTATGCGCGTGTGCGTATGCGCGTGTGCGTATGCGCGTGTGCGTATGCGCGTGTGCGTATGCGCGTGTGCGTATGCGCGTGTGCGTATGCGCGTGTGCGTATGCGTGTGCGCGCGCGCCTGTGTATGTGCGTGCGTGTGACTGCGTGTGCGTGAGATAATGAACGAGAAAGAAGCTCTACAAGGAGACAGAATATGATCAAAGTGGCTGGACACCTTCCCTTGAGGGGCAAGTCTGGCCAGTTTAAAAGGTAGGGGAAGGGAAGCCTTGGCTGGGGGGGGGGGGGGGAAGGGGTCGAGGTTACCTACCTTACCTTTAGTTACCTTGCCTTTGATTTTGGGAATCAACGACTCGCGGCCCGGTCTCTGACTAGCCTCCTGTATATGGACTGATCAACCAGGCTGTTGGACGCGGCTGCTGCTCGCAGCCGACGTATGAGTCACAGCCTGGTTGATCAGGTATCCTTTGGAGGTGTTTATCCAGTTCTCTCTTGAACACTGTGAGGGGTCGGCCAGTTATGCCCCTTATGTGTAGTGGAAGCGTGTGAACAGTCTCGGGCCTCTGATGTTGATAGTTCTCTCTCAGAGTACCTGTTGCACCTCTGCTCTTCAACGGGGGTATTCTGCACATCCTGCCATGTCTTCTGGTCTCATGTGATGTTATTCTGTGTGCAGTTTGGGACCAGCCCCTCTAATATTTTCCTCGTGTAATTATTTATGTTCTCTCCCGCCTGTACTCAAGGGAGTACAGATTTAGGCTCTTTAGTCGGTCCCAATAGTTTAGATGTTTTACTGAGTGAATCTAGCAGTAAAGGATCTCTGCACGCTCTCCAGTCGGCAATTTCTCCAGCTTTGAAAGAGGCTGTCATTGTGCAGCAGTACTCCACTCTAGAGAGCACAAGCGTCTTGAAAAGTATCATCATCGGTATAGCATCTAGTGTGAAAGGTTGTTGTTATCCAACCTGTCATTTTTCTTGGAGTTGTGATGGCTACCTTATTGTGTTCTCTAAATGTAGGTCTTCCGACATGATACCCCAGATCCTTTACATTGCCTTTTTTCGTCTATGTTATGATTTGACTGACCACCGCCGGTGGTCAGTCAATATATAGCAATAGTTAAATATAGAATAACATAGTTAAGTATAAATATACAATAACAATAGTTAATATAGTAAAATATAAACGCATATTATTTTCTGTAGCTCATACAAAGACCTGATCTACATCTGATTGGAGGTTCGCTGTGCTCTCTATGGTCTACTCTCATAAAAATCCTAGTGTCATCTACAAAGG
>WNGS01163901.1:38601-51402 GCA_020271785.1 Procambarus virginalis
GGGTGAAATGAATATGTTTAAATCCAATAAAGCTTTGACAACGGAAGTTTGATTTGCTAGTGGGCCCTTCAACGTATTGTTAGTGGCGTTAACAAGTGTAATGTAACCACTTTCGCAACATCTGGTAGCCCTTCGCAACGCCCCGTAGGCCTTCACAACACCCCGTAGGCTTTCGCAACACCCCGTAGGCCTTCGCAACACCCTGTAGGCTTTCGCAACACCCCGTAGGCTTTCGCAACACCCCCGTAGGCCTTCGCAACACCCCGTAGGCTTTCGCAACCTCCCGTAGGCCTTCGCAACACCCCGTAGGCTTTCGCAACACCCCCGTAGGCCTTTGCAACACCCCCGTAGGCCTTCGCAACACCCCGTAGGCCTACACAACACCCCGTAGGCCTTCGCAACACCCCGTAGGCCTCCGCAACACCCCGTAGGCCTCCGCAACACCCGTAGGCCTCCGCAACACCCCGTAGGCCTTCGCAACACCCCCGTAGGCCTCCGCAACACCCCGTAGGCCTTCGCAACACCCCGTAGGCCTACACAACACCCCGTAGGCCTTCGCAACACCCCGTAGGCCTCCGCAACACCCCGTAGGCCTCCGCAACACCCCGTAGGCCTCCGCAACACCCCGTAGGCCTTCGCAACACCCCGTAGGCCTTCGCAACACCCCGTAGGCCTACACAACACCCCGTAGGCCTTCGCAACACCCCCGTAGGCCTTTGCAACACCCCCGTAGGCCTCTGCAACACCCCGTAGGCCTTTGCAACACCCCGTAGGCCTTCACAACATCCCCGTAGGCCTCCGCCACACCTGACGCTGTGGTGGTGCCCAGGTGTGTAGGGCGGGTTGCAATGGCGCAGTTGAAGCGCTTAAGGTTTCTCTGGCGCAGTAGGCTACATCACTTCACGAAGAAAATCCTGGGTTCAATTCCCGCCATAGGACAGAAAACGTTTGTGCAACGTTTCCTTTCACAGGCTCCGTGTCTTTACCTAACATCAAAGTCCACTACGGGCTCACCATAGCCCGTGCTACTTGCACCGCTCCTGTGCCAGGTAAGTCCACTACGGGCTCACCATAGCCCGTGCTACTTGCCCCGCTCCTGTGCCAGGTAAGTCCACTACGGGCTCACCATAGCCCGTGCTACTTGCCCCGCTCCTGTGCCAGGTAAGTCCACTACGGGCTCACCATAGCCCGTGCTACTTGCACCGCTCCTGTGCCGGGTAAGTCCACTACGGGCTCACCATAGCCCGTGCTACTTGCACCGCTCCTGTGCCAGGTAAGTCCACTACGGGCTCACCATAGCCCGTGCTACTTGCCCCGCTCCTGTGCCAGGTAAGTCCACTACGGGCTCACCATAGCCCGTGCTACTTGCCCCGCTCCTGTGCCAGGTAAGTCCACTACGGGCTCACCATAGCCCGTGCTACTTGCCCCGCTCCTGTGCCAGGTAAGTCCACTACGGGCTCACCATAGCCCGTGCTACTTGCCCCGCTCCTGTGCCAGGTAAGTCCACTACGGGCTCACCATAGCCCGTGCTACTTGCCCCGCTACTGTGCCGGGTAAGTCCACTACGGGCTCACCATAGCCCGGGCTACTTGCCCCGCTCCTGTGTCAGGTAAGTCCACTACGGGCTCACCATTGCCCGGGCTCACCATAGCCCGTGCTACTTGCCCCGCTGCTGTGCCAGGTAAGTCCACTACAGGCTCACCATAGCCCGTGCTACTTGCCCCGCTACTGTGCCGGGTTAAGTCCACTACGGGCTCACCATAGCCCGTGCTACTTAAACAACTACACACCAACCTAATATTAAACTAATACCTAGAAGTTAGACAAGTCTTAAAGGTTCCATCCTGTTACGGCGCTGGAACCAATCGTATTGGCGTTTGCCTTTCCACTGGAGACTTTCGGCGCTGTGGACAGGGAAGAACTGCTGCATGGGTAACAGCTTCTCCAGAGCGCAACTCCATAGTCTCCCGAGACTGATTGAGCAACCCGTCCTCTTAAAAATAACGTCACTTTTCGCTCGTATGCGCGGCGCTATGGTCAAATTTGGACGTAATTTGAAATGAAATCGACTCACAAAAGTGATGTACCGTTCCGTTTTCTGTGAGTCGTCTGGCCTACTCGGTAAGGTTAGAAGAGGAAACTTTCAATTAACGTTTTTCATAACGTTTGAAACTTTATGAGAATTTCCTCCCCACCTAACCTATCAGAGGACCCTTAACTTACTGTTGTTGAAAAAAATCCAAATTTATTTTCATTATTCTTCATTTTCGAATTACGTCCACTTTCGGCCAAACGGACAAGCGGCCAAAAGCGACGTTATTTGTAAGAGGATTGAGGCCAAGTATACTACAGGTTCCATCTTGATGGTGTTCCGTCCATCTTGAGGTTATCTTGAGATGATTTCGGGGCTCTAGTGTCCCCGCGGCCCTGTCCTCGACCAGGCCTCCACCCCCAGGAAGCAGCCCGTGACAGCTGACTAACACCCAGGTACCTATTTTAGTGCTAGGTAACAGGGGCATAGGGTGAAAGAAACTCTGCCCATTGTTTCTCGCCAGCGCCTGGGATCGAACCCAGGACCACAGGATCACAAGTCCCACGTGCTGTCCACTCGGCCGACCGGCTCCCGGCTCCATGACCACACTGACGTGAGAAATAACCGGGCCCCTGTCAGAATTAGCCAAGGGAATATTAGCATGACTGAAATTATAATACAAGCTACTGGAGCGGCGCAGTGAGACTAGACGTCTTAGATAAGTGAGCTTTGTCTTGGTACCACCATGACTCGGGTCTTACCTTACCTGGAGTCGTCCTTGAGCACGACTCTGACCTTCAGCGATCACTTCAACATAGTAGCCACAACCAGACTGATCAGGTTCTTTTTGGAAGCTGTTCTCCAGTTCCCTTTGGAGCACAGATCTCTCTATTATCATTATTATCATTATTTTACAGTCTCCGTGGTGTAGTGGTAAGACACTCGCCTGGCGTTCCGCGAGCGCCTTGTCATGGGTTCGTATCCTGGCCGGGGAGGATTTACTGGGCGCAAATCCTTAACTGTAGCCTCTGTTTAACGCAACAGTAAAATGTGTACTTGGATGAAAAAACGATTCTTCGCGGCGGGGATCGTATTCCAGGGACCTGCCCGAAACGCTACGCGTACTGGTGGCTGTACAAGAATGTAACAACTCTTGTATATATCTCAAAAAAAAAAATTATTTTCTACCACAGACGTGGCCAGACATTTACAATGCTAACCAGCATATATATACATTTTCTTCTGTCCTCTATGGACAGAGTTAGAGATCTGTTAAACATATAGTTCAGTGATTTATTTATTGATCAACCACAGAAGGTGATTGTAATGCTTTTAAAATGCTAATCTAACTTACAAACATAAATACATAGATTTAGGTCAGTGCTACATAAAGAGTGTTCAAGGTGTCTTAGGTGTAACAGATCTGTTATTGATGTTCTTCACATTTAGGCCTAGGTTAGGCCTAGGGGCCCCTAATGTTTACATAACTGTCTGGGAACTTGTTACAACTTTCTCAGTGAGGTATTTCCCAACACCTGATCAACCAGGCTGTGACTCATACGTCAGGCTGCGAGCAGCCGCGTCCAACAGCCTGGTTGACCAGTCCAGCAACCAGGAGGCCTGGTCGAGGACCGGGCCGCGGGGACGCTAAGCCCCGGAAGCACCTCAAGGTAACCTCAAGGTAAGGAGGGTGTATTGCACATTCTGGCAACCGACCCATTGGTCTCTAAAGGAATAATTTAGGAGTCTACATCTGAAACCGGTCCCTCGAATATCTTGTAGATGTATATACAGATTTATATGTTTGTAGATGTATATAAAGAGGTCAACACCTGTGCTAGAGCAGACACGGTAAACACCTGTGCTAGAGCAGACACGGTCAACACCTGTGCTAGAGCAGACACGGTCAACACCTGTGTTAGAGCAGACACGGTCAACACCTGTGCTAGAGCAGACACGGTCAACACCTGTGCTAGAGCAGACACGGTCAACACCTGTGCTAGAGCAGACACGGTCAACACCTGTGCTAGAGCAGACACGGTCAACACCTGTGCTAGAGCAGACACGGTCAACACCTGTGCTAGAGCAGACACGGTCAACACCTGTGTTAGAGCAGACACGGTCAACACCTGTGTTAGAGCAGACACGGTCAACACCTGTGCTAGAGCAGACACGGTAAACACCTGTGCTAGAGCAGACACGGTCAACACCTGTGCTAGAGCAGACACGGTCAACACCTGTGTTAGAGCAGACACGGTCAACACCTGTGTTAGAGCAGACACGGTCAACACCTGTGCTAGAGCAGACACGGTCAACACCTGTGCTAGAGCAGACACGGTCAACACCTGTGTTAGGGCAGACACGGTCAACACCTGTGCTAGAGCAGACACGGTCAACACCTGTGCTAGAGCAGACACGGTCAACACCTGTGCTAGAGCAGACACGGTCAACACCTGTGCTAGAGCAGACACGGTCAACACCTGTGCTAGAGCAGACACGGTCAACACCTGTGCTAGAGCAGACACGGTCAACACCTGTGCTAGAGCAGACACGGTCAACACCTGTGCTAGAGCAGACACGGTCAACACCTGTGCTAGAGCAGACACGGTCAACACCTGTGCTAGAGCAGACACGGTCAACACCTGTGCTAGAGCAGACACGGTCAACACCTGTGCTAGAGCAGACACGGTCAACACCTGTGCTAGAGCAGACACGGTCAACACCTGTGCTAGAGCAGACACGGTCAACACCTGTGTTAGAGCAGACACGGTCAACACCTGTGCTAGAGCAGACACGGTCAACACCTGTGCTAGAGCAGACACGGTCAACACCTGTGCTAGAGCAGACACGGTCAACACCTGTGCTAGAGCAGACACGGTCAACACCTGTGCTAGAGCAGACACGGTCAACACCTGTGCTAGAGCAGACACGGTCAACACCTGTGCTAGAGCAGACACGGTCAACACCTGTGCTAGAGCAGACACGGTCAACACCTGTGCTAGAGCAGACACGGTCAACACCTGTGCTAGAGCAGACACGGTCAACACCTGTGCTAGAGCAGACACGGTCAACACCTGTGCTAGAGCAGACACGGTCAACACCTGTGCTAGAGCAGACACGGTCAACACCTGTGCTAGAGCAGACACGGTCAACACCTGTGCTAGAGCAGACACGGTAAACACCTGTGCTAGAGCAGACACGGTCAACACCTGTGCTAGAGCAGACACGGTCAACACCTGTGCTAGAGCAGACACGGTCAACACCTGTGCTAGAGCAGACACGGTCAAACCCTGTGCTAGAGCAAACACGGTCAACACTGTGCTAGAGCAGACACGGTCAACACCTGTGCTAGAGCAGAAACGGGCAACACTGTGCTAGAGCAGACACGGTCAACACCTGTGCTAGAGCAGACACGGTCAACACCTGTGCTAGAGCAGACACGGTCAACACCTGTGCTAGAGCAGACACGGTCAACACTGTGCTAGAGCAGACACGGTCAACCCGTGCTAGAGCAGACACGGTCAACACCTGTGCTAGAGCAGACACGGTCACCACACTGTGCTAGAGCAGACACGGTCAACACCTGTCTAGAGCAGACACGGTCAACACCTGTGCTAGAGCAGACACGGTCAACACCTGTGCTAGAGCAGACACGGTCAACACCTGTGCTAGAGCAGACACGGTCACACTGTGCTAGAGCAGAACAGGTCAACACCTGTGCTAGAGCAGACACGGTCAACACCTGTGCTAGAGCAGACACGGTCAANGGTGTGTTGTGTGTGTGTGGTGTGTGTGGTGTGTGTGTGTTGGGGTGTTGTGTTGAATGGTCACCTTTGTGACTCACCTATTTGTGCTTGCGGGGGTTGTGCTTTGGCTCTTTGGTCCCGCCTCTCAACTGTCAATCAACTGGTGTACAGATTCCTGAGCCTACTGGGCTCTCATATCTATTTACACTTGAAACTGTGTATGGAGTCAGCCTCCACCACATCACTGCCTAATGCATTCCATCCGTTAACTACTCTGACACTGAAAAGTTTCTTCTAACGTCTCTGTGGCTCATGTGGGTACTCAGTTTCCACCTGTGTCCCTTGTTCGCGTCCCCCCAGTGTTGAATAGTTTGTCCTTGTCTACCCGGTCGATTCCTCTGAGGATTTTGTAGGTTGTGATCATATCTCCCTTACTCTTCTGTCTCCAGTGTCGTAAGGTGCCATTTCCCGCAGCATTTCCTCGTAACTCATGCCTCTTAGTTCTGGGACTAGTCTAGTGGATACCTTTGGGCTTTTTCCAGCTTCGTCTTGTGCTTGACAAGGTACGGGCTCCATGCTGGGGCTGCGTACTCCAGGATTGGTCTACATATGTGGTGTACAAGATTCTGAATGATTCCTTACACAGGTTCCTGAACGCTGTTCTGATGTTAGCCAGCCTCGCATATGCCGCAGATGTTATCCTTTTTTAGTGGGCTTCAGGAGACAGGTTTGGTGTGATATCAACTCCTAGATCTTTCTCTCTGTCCGTTTCATTAAGTACTTCATCTCCTATTCTGTATCCTGTGTCTGGCCTCCTGTTTCCACTGCCTAGTTTCATTACTTTGCATTTACTCGGGTTGAACTTCAACAGCCATTTGTTGGACCATTCACTCAGTCTGTCTAGGTCGTCTTGTAGCCTCCTACTATCGTCCTCAGTTTCAATCCTCCTCATAATTTTTGCATCATCGGCAAACATTGAGAGAAACGATTCTATACCCTCTGGGAGATCATTTACATATATCAGAAACAGTATAGGTCCAAGGACTGACCCCTGCGGGACTCCACTCGTAACGTCTCGCCAATCTGAGACCTCACCCCTCACACTGACTCTTTGTCTCCTGTTGGTTAGGTACTCCTGTATCCAACGGAGTACCTTCCCTTTCACTCCAGCCTGCATCTCCAGCTTTTTCACTAGCCTCTTGTGTGGCACTGTATCAAAGGCTTTCTGACAATCCAAAAATATGCAGTCTGCCCACCCTTCTCTTTCTTGCCTTATTTTTGTAGCCTGGTCGTAGAATTCAAGTAACCCTGTGAGGCAGGACCTGCCATCCCTGAACCCATGTTGATGCTGTGTTACAAAGTTCCTTCGCTCCAGGTGTTCCACTAGCTTTCTTCGCACAATCTTCTCCATCAGCTTGCATGGTATGCAGGTTAGGGACACTGGCCTGTAATTCAGTGCTTCCTGTCTATCCCCTTTCTTGTATATCGGGACTACATTAGCTGCTTTCCAATTTCTGGCAGTTCTGGCAGTTCTGTGTGTGTGTGTGTGTGTGTGTGTGTGTGTGTGTGTGTGTGTGTGTGTGTGTGGTGTGTGTGTGTGTGTGTGTGTGTGTGTGGTGTGTGTGTGTGTGTGTGGTGTGTGTGGTGTGTGTGTGTGTGTGGTGTGTGTGTGGGTGTTGTGTGTGGGTGTGTGTGTGTGTGTGTGTGTGTGTGTGTGTGTGTGTGTGTGTGTGTGTGTGTGTGTGTGTGGTGTGTGTGTGTGTGTGTGTGTGTGTGTGTGTGTGTACTCACCTAGTTGTGTTTGCGGGGGTTGAGCTCTGGCTCTTTGGTCCCGCCTCTCAACCGTCAATCAACAGGTGTACAGTTTCCTGAGCCTAATGGGCTCTATCATATCTACACTTGAAACTGTGTATGGAGTCAGCCTCCACCACATCGCTTCCTAATGCATTCCATTTGTCAACCACTCTGACACTAAAAAAGTTCTTTCTAATATCTCTGTGGCTCATTTGGGCACTCAGTTTCCACCTGTGTCCCCTAGTGCGTGTGCCCCTTGTGTTGTGCCTGTCTTTATCTACCCTATCAATTCCCTTCAGAATCTTAAATGTGATGATCATGTCCCCCCAACTCTTCTGTCTTCCAGCGAAGTGAGGTTTAATTCCCGTAGTCTCTCCTCGTAGCTCATACCTCTCAGCTCGGGTACTAGTCTGGTGGCAAACCTTTGAACCTTTTCCAGTTTAGTCTTATCCTTGACTAGATATGGACTCCATGCTGGGGCTGCATACTCCAGGATTGGCCTGACATATGTGGTATACAAAGTTCTGAATGATTCTTTACACTAGTTTCTAAATGCCGTTCGTATGTTGGCCAGCCTGGCATATGCCGCTGATGTTATCCTCTTGATATGTGCTGCAGGAGACAGGTCTGGCGTGATATCAACCCCAAGTCTTTTTCTTTCTCTGACTCCTGAAGAATTTCCTCTCCCAGATGGTACCTTGTATCTGGCCTCCTGCTCCCTACACCTATCTTCATTACATTACATTTGGTTGGGTTAAACTCTAACAACCATTTGTTCGACCATTCCTTCAGCTTGTCTAGGTCTTCTTGGAGCCTCAAACAGTCCTCTTCTGTTTTAATCCTTCTCATAATTTTGGTATCGTCCGCAAACATTGAGAGAAATGAATCGATACCCTCCGGGAGATCATTTACATATATCAGAAACAAGATAGGACCGAGTACAGAGCCCTGTGGAACTCCACTGGTGACTTCACGCCAATCTGAGGTCTCACCCCTTACCGTAACTCTCTGCTTCCTATTGCTTAGGTACTCCCTTATCCACTGGAGGGCCCTACCAGCTACACCTGCCTGTCTCTCCAGCTTATGTACCAGCCTCTTAAGCGGTGTGTGCGTGCGTGCGTGTGCGTGTATGCGTGCGTGCACCCCCGAGGCGTCCCACACATGGCGTAGAGCACTGCGTGGGGCGCCTCACTCAAGGACACCGGACACCAATGACCTCCCCGATCATTCAACTTTTACTGCGACCCGCTGAGCTAATCACGGCCGACCAGTTTATGGGGGTGGGGGGTCGCCCATAGGCCCTCACCCGGGGGAGTGGGGAGACCCGCTCCCCAGGGGGGGAGCCCCTCACCCCAGGGGGGAGCCCCTCACCCCAGGGGGGGAAGCCCTTCACCCCCGCTCTCTAGCGAAGTCCTCTCCCCGACTCTTAAAACAAAAAAACTCTTAACACCTATATCTTACCCTATAGCCCTCTTAGCTTAGCTTAGGGGAGCCCCGTTCCTGTGGCAGGTAAGTCACTACGGGTCACCATAGCCCGTGCTACTTGCCCCGCTCCTGTGCCAGGTAAGTCCACTACGGGCTCACCATAGCCCGTGCTACTGCCCCGTTCCTGTGGCAGGTAAGTCCACTACGGGCTCACCATAGCCCGTGCTACTTGCCCCGCTCCTGTGCCAGGTAAGTCCACTACGGGCTCACCATAGCCCGTGCTACTTGCCCCGCTCCTGTGCCAGGTAAAGTCCACTACGGGCTCACCATAGCCCGTGCTACTTGTCCCGCTCCGTGAGGTAAGTCCACTACGGGCTCACCATAGACCGTGCTACTTGCCCCGCTCCTGTGCCAGGTAAGTCCACTACCGGGCTCACCATAGACCGTGCTACTTGCCCCGCTCCTGTGCCAGGTAAGTACATACGGGCTCACCCATAGCCGTGCTACTTGCCCAGCTCCTGTGCCAGGTAAGTCCACTACGGGCTCACCATAGCCCGTGCTACTTGCCCGCTCCTGTGCCAGGTAAGTCCACTACGGGTCACCATAGCCCGTGCTACTTGCCCCGCTCCTGAGCCAGGTAAGTCCACTACGGGCTCACCATAGCCCGTGCTACTTGCCCCGCTCCTGTGCCAGGTAAGTCCACGGGCTCACCATAGCCCGTGCTACTTGCCCGCTCCTGTGACAGTAAGTCCACTACGGGCTCACAAACCCGTGCTACTTGCCCCGCTCCTGTGCCAGGTAAGTCCACTACGGGCTCACCATAGCCCGTGCTACTTGCCCCGCTCCTGTGCCAGGTAAGTCCACTACGGGCTCACCATAGCCCGTGCTACTTGCCCCGCTCCTGTGCCAGGTAAGTCCACTACGGGCTCACCATAGCCCGTGCTACTTGCCCCGCTCCTGTGCCAGGTAAGTCCACTACGGGCTCACCATAGCCCGTGCTACTTGCCCCGCTCCTGTGCCAGGTAAGTCCACTACGGGCTCACCATAACCCGTGCTACTTGCCCCGCTCCTGTGGCAGGTAAGTCCACTACGGGCTCACCATAGCCCATGCTACTTGGAACTCGTTCCAAGTAGCTGAATCTATAACAACAACCTCTTGGCTCTCTCAGTTAAGCGATATATATAAAGGGCTATACACACAAATTACAATAGCGTGATGCATGATATGAACAAACCCACAAGGGCCGTGACGAGGATTCGAACCTACGTCCGGGAGCATCCCAGACCCTGCCTTAATTGAGCTACAACGTGGACTAAATGATGCATTACGCTATTGTGATTTCTTTGGTGTAATGATGTAAGGGCGAAGAGGTAGAACGGCCTATTGATATAGCTCGGGTGCACGGGGGGGAGTTGTGTAAAAACCTGGTTTGTGTCTCTGAGAGGCTGCAGGATCCGTGGTAGGTCAAGGTGATTTCCCGGTTGCAATTCTTTTAACCATGTCGTAGCTCAGTCGATTAAGGCGCGTCTGGGATCCTCTCAGACGTAGGTTCGAATCCTCGTCACGGCCCTTGTCGATTTGTTCATATATAAAGGGCACTGTACCACTGGGTGAGCTGTTGGTTGAGTGGGCAGCGCTCGGTATTCGTAGTCCTAAAGTTCCGGGTTCGATCCCCGGTGGAGGAGGAAACAAATGGGCAAAGTTTCTTTTCACCCTGATGCCCCTGTTCACCTAGTACTAAGTAGGTACCTGGGAGTTAGACAGCTGTCACGGGCTACTTCCTGGGGGATATGTAACAAAAAAGAGGCCTGGTCGAGGACCGGGCCGCGGGGACGCTAAGCCCCGAAATCATCTTGAGATAACCTCCTGATATGATAGTACTTATAGTGACTGTTTAAGCCACTTTTTGTACTATTCATTTGATAAAGTCTAGACAACAGTCTAAAGTCGTCAAAGATTTTCTCAATCTTTGTTTACAATTATTAAACAGTTAATGAGCTCCGAAGCACCAGGAGGCTGTTTATAACAATAACAACAGTTGATTGGCAAGTTTTCATGCTTGTAAACTGTTTAATAAATGTAACCAAAGCCGTCAAAGATTGAGGAAAGATGTACACGTTCGTAAGTGCTTGCGTACCTGCTTTCTGAATCCGGATCCTGACCAGCTGTGGACCTCTGATGTCCACTGATCTCTGATTGTGCCTATGGCACCTCTACTCCTCACTGGCTCTATTCTGAAATTCCTTCCCTATCTTTCGCTCCAGTATGTTGTTATTCTACTGGGCAAATTGTATGTATAAAATACATAAAATGTGTATTTTATGTACCGTCATAGTGTAGGGGAGCATATCTGTAGAGGGGTATCGAGCGTTCTTCTACTCTCCAAGCCCAGCCTGAAGCTTGACTGGTGATAACTTGATCCACCAGGCTGTTGCTTGGAGCGGCCTGCAGGCCCCCCCCCCTACATATCCACAACGACCGGGTTGTGTTGCTGTGTGAGAACCACGGTCTTGGCAACGCTTACACTTTTGGGAGTAAAGAGGAAGGAAAGGCTGATCAGTCCAGAACCAGGAGGCCTGGTCGAAGACCGAGCCGCGGGAACGCTAAGCCCCGGAAGCACCTCAAGGTAACCTCAAGGTAGGAGGCCTAGGTGAAGGGAAGTATGGAAGTGGGAGATACAGTGAGAGGTATGACAGCAGGCGGGCTGTCCGCCTTGCTGACACGATGTGTGGGTGTTGGCAGCTAAGCTAAGCTGGCTCCCTCTTGTCAGGGAGCTGTGAGTGTGTGAGAGGTTCTTCACATGTGTTTCACCACATATGGATGTCTATAGATGAATACTGAGTAGCATTCATATATACACTGATGCTTCCATACATGTTGTTCTGTTTAAGGCTCTTTGTTTAATTATTATTATTTAACACTATGGGTCAAACTAGAGGGTGAGAGGTGACCTCGTCTCCTCCCAGGGAGGAGACCTTTCCACCCTCAGCATGGCGCCCTTCACAGTACACCCCCCCCCTCCCGTCCCACCGTGACGGGAGGGGGGGGGGGGGGTGGAAGAGAAAGCGACAGACAACAATGGGACGGTCAAACTAGGATGGTAATCTATGTGAAGGATGTGTTGTAGCCGAGACTATGCAAGATGCAACGCGAGGTGATTAAGTACCGCCAGTTTATCTTGAGATGATTTCGGGGCATTTTAGTGTCCCCGCGGCCCGGTCCTCGACCAGGCCTCCACCCCCCAGGAAGCAGCCCGTGACAGCTGACTAACACCCAGGTACCTATTTTACTGCTAGGTAACAGGGCATAGGGTGAAAGAAACTATGCCTATACATACGTCAGGCTGCGAGCAGCCGCGTCCAACAGCCTGGTTGATCAGTCCAGCAACCAGGAGGCCTGGTCGATGACCGGGCCGCGGGGACGATAAGCCCCGGAAGCACCTCAAGGTATCCTCAAGGTATTGTTTCTCGCCGGCGCCTGGGACCGAACCCAGGACCACAGGATCACAAGTCCAGCGTGCTGTCCGCTCGGCCGACCGGCTCCCTCCAGTGACCGGCTCCAGGTGATGCCAATCACCACACTAACAAGGCACACGAACACACAACGGGTAGGAATTACACAAATGATTTCGGGGATCAACGTCCCCGCGGCCCGGTCTCTGACAAGGTCTCCTGGTTGCTGGACTGGTCAACTAGGCTGTTGGACGCGGCTGCTTCCAGACTACGTCAGGCAGTCTCTTGCCCAGTTTAGTGTCTGCCGTGTTACCCATCTTGAGGTTATCTTGAGATGATTTCGGGGCTTGG
>WNGS01163902.1:16423-38501 GCA_020271785.1 Procambarus virginalis
TCTCTAGTACAGTGGTAACCTGGCATGGTGTGTGTAACACTCTCTTGGGTGCAGGGGTGAGTGTAACACCTCTGGTGCAAGGGTGGTGTGTAACACACTCTGGTGCAAGGTGTGTGTAACACACGCTAGTGCAGGGTGTGTGTAACACTCGCTGGTGCATGGGTGTGTGTAACACTCTGGTGCAGGGGGTTAAACCCTGGGGGTGTGTGGAACACTCGTCTGGTGCAGGGGTGTGTGTAACACTCTGGTGCAGGGGTGGTGTGTAACACTCCGGTGCAGGGGTGTGTGTAATCCTCTCTGGTGCAGGGGTGTGTGTAACACCTCTGGTGCAGGGGTGTGTGTAACACTCTGGTGCAGGGGTGTGTGTAAACACTCTGGTGCATGGGGTGTGTGTAACACTCTCTTGTGCAGGGGTGTGTGGTAAACACTCTCGGTGCAGGGTGTGGGTGTAACACACTCTGGTGCAGGGGTGTGTGTAATCACTCTCTGGTGGGCAGGGGTGTGTGTAACGACTCTCTGGTGAGAGGTGTGTGTAACACTCTGGTGCAGGGGTGTGTGTAACACTCTGGCAGGTTGGTGTAATCTCTGGTGGCGTGTGGTAACACTCTTGCGGTGTGTGCATCCTGGTGGGGTGTTGTAACACACTCTGGTGCAGGGGTGTGGTGTAAAATCTCTGGTGCAGGGTGTGACCTCGGTGTGTGGGGGAGAGCGACACTCTGGTGCAGGGGTGTGTGGTAATCCGTGGAGTGTTACACTCTGGTGCAGGGGTGTGTGTAACACACTCTGGTGCAGGGGTGTGTGTAACACCTGCAGGTTGTGTGACACCGGGGGGGTTGTGTGTAACACCTCTGGTGCAGGGTTGTGTGTAACACACTCTGGTGCAGGGGGTGTGGTGTAACACACTGGTGCTGCGGGGTGTGTGTAACACTCTCTGGTGTAGGGTGTGTGTAACACTCTCTGGTGCATCGGTTGTGTGTAACACACTCTGGTGCAGGGGTGTGTGTGAACACTCGGTGCGGGTGTGTGCATGGGGGGTGTGTAACACTCTGGTGCAGGGGTGTGAGTAACACACCTGGTGCTGCCAGGGGTGTGTGTAACACTCTCTGGTGCAGGGTTGTGTGTAACACTCTGGTGCAGGGGTGTGTGTAACACTCTCTGGTGCAGGGTGTGTGTAACACACTCTGGTGCAGGGTGTGTGTAACACTCTGGTGCAGGGGTGTGTGTGTAACACTCTCTGGTGTAGAGGTGTGTGTAACACTCTCTGGTGCATGGGTGTGTGTAACACACTCTTTGCAGGGGTGTGTGTAACACACACTGGTGCATGGGTGTGTGTAACACTCTCTGGTGCAGGGGTGTGTGTAACACACTCTGGTGCAGGGGTGTGTGTAACACTCTCTGGTGCAGGGGTGTGTGTAACACTGTCTGGTGCAGGGGTGTGTGTAACACTCTCTGGTGCAGGGTGTGTGTAACACACTCTGGTGCAGGGGTGTGTGTAACACTCTGGTGCAGGGGAGTGTCTAATACTCTCTGGTGTAGGGGTGTGTGTAACACACTCTGGTGCAGGGGTGTGTGTAACACTCTGGTGCAGGGGTGTGTGTAACACTCTCTGGTGCAGGGGTGTGTGTAACACACACTGGTGCAGGGGTGTGTGTAACACTCTCTGGTGCAGGGGTGTGTGTAACACTCTCTGGTGCAGGGGTGTGTGTAACACTCTGGTGCAGGGGTGTGTGTAACACTCTCTGGTGCAGGGTTGTGTGTAACACACTCTGGTGCAGGGGTGTGTGTGACACTCTCTGGTGCAGGGGTGTGTGTAACACTCTGGTGCAGGGGTGTGTGTAACACACACTGGTGCAGGGGTGTGTGTAACACTCTCTGGTGCAGGGGTGTGTGTAACACTCTCTGGTGCAGGGGTGTGTGTAACACACTCTGGTGCAGGGGCGTGTGTAACACACTCTGGTGCAGGGGTGTGTTTCACTCTGGTGCAGGGGTGTGTTTCACTCTGGTGCAGGGGTGTGTGTAATTTACTCTTCAGTGTGTGGATGTTTATGACTGTGGAGGTTACCGTCCAGCCTGTGACACTACGTGGGAGGAGCAGTAAGAGAGGTTTACTCTACGTGGGAGGAACACTGGGACTGGTGTACTCTACGTGGGAGGAACACTGAGACTGGTGTACTCTACGTGGGAGGAACACTGAGACTGGTGTACTCTACGTGGGAGGAACACTGAGACTGGTGTACTCTACGTGGGAGGAACACTGAGAGAGGTGAACTTCCAAAAGTTGGATCTGACTAATTAGCTGTCAAAATCTTGGGAGGTAAATGATCTGTATGTGTTTGTGTGAAGGAATATATGTAAATCCTTAGTATGTGTACGTTGGTAAATGTTTCATAAGTATTTGTTTATGTGTGATGCATGAGTGTAAGTCCTTACTGTCCCTGCTGAGTCAGTCTATCCTTCCCTACTGGCTTATTCTACCCTTGTTATTCTGTCCTTCCCTACTGGCTTATTCTACCCTTGTTATTCTGTCCTTCCCTACTGGCTTATTCTATCCTTGTTATTCTATCCTTCAGTCCTGCTTCGTCTTTATACACACTTCGTTCATTTTTTATCGTATTTTTCAAACATTGACGTTATAGTTTTAGCATCGTTTAATTAGTCAGTTACAAGCGAATTGCTGAAAAAACAGTTCTGATTTTCCTAAGACTCTTTTGTTATTTATTTATTTTAATAAACAATGGTTCTTACATTCTTGTAAGAATCAGAGAACTTCCTATAGGAACAATTAAGTTTACCAAGATCAGCATTTTGTAGATCACATCCATACAGAATGAAGCACAGGCTGTTAATAACTTTAACTACGACCAAACTTACTCAAGATAACACGTGTTCTGACCTTAAGGTCTGTGGTCGCACCATCTGGTAGTGGCCTCTGTGGGTATAATACGACCCACGTGCTTTGAAAACATATCTTCCTCGACTCTCTCCCTGCCAAGTAGATTTTGGTCAAGATGTAAATAAGACGATTGCAATAAGTAAACATCAGCTGCTTCACTTTGTCCCGGGTTGAGGTGTGGGACAACCACGCTCACAGTCTCAGCAGGAGCGGCGTGTGGCTACAGTCATCACTGTAACCTTCACATATTACTATCAATATTTCCATAGCATCTTTGGTTGTTAATAATATAACAGCGTCATCAGCCATAACAAAGAACATTCTCCTTTTATTTTAGTCCCGTCCGTACGAGAGCCAGCTCAGCTGTGTCTTAATACCTTTCACCTTAGCAATTCTTGAAAAGAAATCGTGTGCTAAATTTCTTAGGAGGCCTCAAACACAAAGTGAGATCACATCTTCCCCCCGAGGACGGTGCCACTCAGCTCCATACACTAATCTTTTTTGAAGGAAAATCTAAAGTTAGTGGTTTCTAGGTCATTAACTTGAACGTCACTTAATATATAATTCAATATTTCCTTCCATATAATATCCCGCGTCATAAAATGGGAGAACGGCGACGTTTTGGTCCGTCGTGAACCATCACCAAGTTGTGTGAGGGAATGATAGACTGTAAGAAACATTATGAGGGAAGAGTGTGAGGTGAAAGGTGGGAAGAGTGTGAGATGAAAGGTGGGAAGAGTGTGAGGTGAAAGGTGGGAAGAGTGTGAGATGAAAGGTGGGAAGAGTGTGTGATGAAAGGTGGGAAGAGTGTGAGGTGAAAGGTGGGAAGAGTGTGTGATGAAAGGTGGGAAGAGTGTGAGATGAAAGGTGGGAAGAGTGTGAGATGAAAGGTGGGAAGAGTGTGTGGTGAAAGGTGGGAAGAGTGTGAGGTGAAAGGTGGGAAGAGTGTGAGGTGAAAGGTGGGAAGAGTGTGAGATGAAAGGTGGGAAGAGTGTGTGATGAAAGGTGGGAAGAGTGTGAGGTGAAAGGTGGGAAGAGTGTGAGGTGAAAGGTGGGAAGAGTGTGTGGTGAAAGGTGGGAAGAGTGTGAGGTGAAAGGTGGGAAGAGTGTGAGGTGAAAGGTGGGAAGAGTGTGTGATGAAGATATTAAGTTGAAAGGAAAGAATATGGTGTGAGAAAAATAGAATGAAAGATGAGAATAACATGAAAGGAAAAATAAGACAAAGAGGTAAAAAAGGAGAAAAGGCAAGAAATGAGAAAAGGTAAGAATATGGAGAATCAGGTAAAGTAAGGAAAATAGGTTAGAAATCACGGAAGGAAAAAGGAAAAATAATACGAAAATGGTTATAAGAAAAGTTAGAAAAATAGAAAGTAAAACTAAAAAAAAAAACGCCAAATGGCGAAGGGAAAATCTAGTAATGAAAGAGACAAACAGGAAAGAGAGGCTAGAGAGATTATCTTGAGATGATTTCGGGGTTTAGCGTCCCCGCGGCCCGGTCCTCGACCAGGCCTCCTTTTGTTACACATCCCCAGGAAGCAGCCCGTAGCAGCTGTCTAACTCCCAGGTACCTATTAACTGCTAGGTGACAGGGGTATCAGGGTGACAGAAACATTTTGCCCATTTGTCTAGGCCTCCACCGGGGATCGAACCCGGAACCTCAGGATTACGAATCCCAAGCGCTGTCCACTCCGCTGTCAGGCGAGGGCAAAGCGTTGGCAAAGAAAGAGCAAAGCTTAAGTCAGGTCACGTTTGTTTAGAATGTTGGAGCATTTGAGTATGTACTGTGAAAGGGAAGAGTCAGCAGCAATAAAGCCAGGACTCAGGTTCATGTTGGGTATGTTGTGTATCAGAGCCGATTACACAACACGGCGTCTGTGAAGAGCAGAGGCAGAAAAGATTATTTTAGAAGAAAACCAATCAATAGGATGATTAGAGTCCCTAGCATGACAGAAGAGAGCATTGTTTGTATCTGCAGACTTAACACTGCTTTTGTGTTCCTTCAGTCTGTCATTAAGTGTACGGCCAGTTTCACCAAAGTGTTGGAGAAGACAAGACCAACAGGAAATAGAGTAGACACCAGCAGCATTAGAAGCAGGAGAAGCAGAGTGTTAGTTTGTAGAAAGATGAGATTTATGTTAAGAAGACGAAGGGTATTAGTAAAATTTTGAAGTTCATATATGAAGGGAAGGCAGAGCACAGTGGTACTGGTGTTGGAAACAGGTTTTGGGTGAAAGAAAATTTCTTTAGCTTGAGAATTAACACAATTGATAAAATGCAAATGTTAACCAAAGCGAGAGAAAGACTTGTAAATAATAAAAATTTCAGCATCAAGAAACTGAAGGTCACTGATACGTACAGAGCGGAGGAAGAGAGAGACCAGAATACTTTTCTTATCAAAAGGAAGATGGTAGGAAAGGAAGTTAATGTACATATCTCTGTGCATGGGTTTGTGATAGACAGATAAAGATAACCCGGACACAGAGCTGTGAACGTGAACGTCTAGGAAGGGAAGGAAGGAATTAGATTCCCATTCAATTTTAAAATTGATAGAATGAGTCAAATTGTTGAGAGAGGAGTGAAAGTTGATTCCAAACCCACATATCTGAAAATGAAGAGACTACGACGTGTCTGTTTGTCCTGGACCATTATCAAGTCGTATAATAATGGCTCAGGACGGACCGAAACATCGTCGTTTCATCCTTTTTAAGTGTGTGGGTTTTAAATCAACACTTCAGCTACGCCATTGTGACTCAGCGCCTGCAGGAGAGGAATGATTGGAAAAGACTAAATTCATAAGACCATAGAGAAAAGATGTCATCCACATAGCAAAGCCAGAGAGAGGGACGAGTATCAATAGTGGGAAGAAGAACAGTTTCAAAGTACTCCACACAGAGACTGGCGAGAAGAGGGGAGAGAGGGGAACCCATAGTGACACCGAAAGTTTGAAAGAAGTATTTTTCACCGAAAGAGAAAGAGTTAGAGACAACACAGTCTGATGAGTTCCAGGACAACGTCAGTGGGAAGCGGGTGATGAAGGCGGACCTCAGTCACCTGCTGACTAAGGAAAAAATGAGAACATCATCAAGGGGAACATTAGTAAAAAGAGAATCAATGTCAAGATTAAGCATCTTAGAGGAGGCTGCAGCCGCAGTGTGGAGTGACGAAGGTGGCCAGGGGGGGGGGGATAGTTAACTTAGTGCAGTAATTATATTATTATTAAAGGAGAATATAGATGCTAGACAATTCAGTGTAGTGGACACATATAGAAAGGTGTGTATTACTATGATAATGTATCATGGAAGAGAATAAGATACAGGACACATACACAGACGAACACACAGCTTCTGCCAGTCGTGTTTATGGTTGTCAAAGATGATGCTAAAGAGGTTATCGTAACTTATATTGCTTTGCTTTTCTTTTTTGCAGCTTTCTTAATCAATACTGAAGTTACATTGTGAAGGTGTTTGACATTAGGGGCAAGATGAGCATAAGTTTCACAAACAGCTGTATAGTAAAGTTATATTTAGTCTCATCTGTTGTTTAGGGCACTGGCGTTCAGCGTTAAGCAATTAGAAAAACATTACATATATTACGGCCCCAAAAAATACATATAGGTCAGCATAAAAGATATTTAATAATCTCATGGTCTTTAACAATACAAAATGTACTTAAAATGTAAATAAATAAATAAATAAACACATGCTGTTATTTAAATAAAAATAGCAATATAAATATTAAGCAGCTTATAAAATAATTAATCTGCTATTTAAATCTTGTTAGCATCTAGATCAGGGGTCTCCAAACTTTTCAATGTAAGGGCCACATTATATATTTCCCATATTTATGCGGGCCGAAGGAATAAAAAATGAAAAAAAAAATCAGTGCCAGTAATTTAATTTCCTCAAATATTAAAGTATAAACATGGAAAAATTAAAACATATCTTTTTGGAAAAAATTAGGGTAAACTAAATAGATTCCTGCCTTTAGTTTTATGCAACCAAATTAGTGTGACGAATGATACTGTCGTTTTGACTTCAAAATTTCATTAAAATCAGGTTCCAGATTAGATGAGCCAATTGTAAGAATTGATTTCAAGTGATCATCAGACAAATTTGCTCGATAGTTAGATTTCACATACTTTATTTTGGAAAATGTTTGTTCACACAAGTATGTTGAACCAAAAATGGACACAAAACTACAAGCAAACTTTATCAAATTTGGAAACTGATCTGGCTGCAGGCATTTATAACATAAGGGTAAAATAAATGAAATAAATTCTACAGGAAAAAAACAGCTTGTATGTGGTGTTAAAAAGCATAGCATATTATTATAAAGTGGTAAATATTATGGCAACAGCTTTCGTTGATAAACTTAATGGTTACCATTTTAACTATTTTAAACATGCAATATTTTTGGCTACAATAGTAATATTGCTATTTTGTATAACTAAGATAAAGGTATTGTCAAAGTACAGAGAAAAGAATATTGTACAGTGTTTGTGCTCCCTGAAACAGAAGCAGCGAAGCCCCACTCGCCCTCCATCCCCACAATATACAGTTATACACAACTGATTGGTTGTAATGCACAACACATACCTACCAGTACTAGTATCTGTGCGTCACACTATCGAGAGAGAGGAAAACTGACTCGGGCTGAGCGCCACCAGTCAGCAGCCCCAGCTTTGAATAATTCTGCGATGCCATTCGTACGATAATTATTTTTTCAAGGCCACCACACAGGGATTTGTTTGGCGGGCCGGATGAAATTATGTGGCGGGCCGGATGTGGCCCGCGGGCCATAGTTTGGAGACCCCTGATCTAGATGCTGAATCTATTAGCATCTAGAGGTAGTCATCATACTGACCAAGATGGTGTAGTTGTATACTGTAGTAGAGCAAGTGTACAGAATACACACACTGGAAGCGAAGCAGCTGGCAAAGGAAGAAAATAATCAAGTTATTGTATCATCGTACAATAGGGAACTCACCACTCACAACACAGGCTATATACAGAAATAATTGCAGGAAGTGAGGCGGATTGTGTTTCCACGTAGTCTCGGCCACACTCCGCTGCCATCCTCCGCTCATACCAGTTGTTCCTAGTTTATGAAGACTTATTAGTTTAGTTAATTTATTATACACCCCATACCCATTGTGTGGGCGGTAGTGTAAAGGGTTACAGAGGCACATAATGCAACCCATCCTCGACTCAAGTCCATTACATTCAGCGGTCAGCCCCACAGACGCATTCATAAATTTTAACATACTGTTCATTCAAAACGGGAATTTTCTCAAGTATAAATTAATATTATAATATATTAGCATATTGTGTATAAATAGGCATAGGTTAGGTTAGGTCAGGTGTTTAGGTTCTGCTGGTGATTATTTGTATTTATAGTACGTGGGTGAAGCATTTACAGCGTTGTGGTTCGAACAAAATTCGTCAGTGAAGCACTTGTTCCGGAAATGTTCGAACGTCAGCAGTTGTGAGTCGTGTGTAAACCGCTTTTCATTCATAAACAGGGGGTTTGGCGGGTGCATGGAATCACTTTTGGATCTTTGTTTGGAGGACGGGCTGCATAATGGGCTCAGGGACTGAACCACACAATTCATTTAGCTAAGCAAGTTACAGTCTTGATGAGCTAGTTACAAAGTTCAATGCACATCGTCACATCAACAATGGGCTCGAGATGGACCACAAGTATAGTTTCTAATTTAAGCAATTGACATATGTGGAGAGTTAGTGTCACAATTGATATGTTTATCCAGCACACGGCCTCCCCCCCCATCCAGTGAGCAGCGGTGGATAGGTTACAGTCAGTTACTACCTACAGTTCGCAAATTGGAATTATCATTACCTGCTGACGTAGACCTGACCTGTGTAAACTGTGTCAACAAAATTATACACAAACCCTCCGCCACTATGTGATGGAGTGCGAAAAAGATACGTGACTTCAGAGACAACCTGTAACAACTGTTTAAGAAATGTGTAAATATATAATTCAAAGTGATCTGCTACCAGAAATTTTAGCCTCTTATACAATGTGATTTTTCGAATAAAACACTCCCCCCTCCCCCCCTCCACCTTCGCTTCCTTGTATCTCGCCCCGTATTAAACATGTTAACAACATCAGTGTTTATATTAAAATATAAAGCAAATGACAGCTCATTTTTCCATATAAAGATAATGACAGTATTATGTATTTACCTCTATATCTATTAGCAGAGTATATGCCTGAATTCTCTCTCTCTCTCTCTCTTATTTTCTCTCCCTCTATGTATGTATTCACCTAGTTGTGCTTGTGGGGGGGGGGGGTGTAAACCGTTTTTCATTCCTAAACCATTCATTCGTAAACCGAATCTTTTCATTCTTGGGGTTTGGCGGGTGCATGGAATCACTTTTGGGTCTTTGGAGGACGGGCTGCATTTACCTGCAACAGCCCGCCGTTGGCCTGCAGTTGCAAGGTAGAGGGCCACCCTTCACATTACTCCCACACGCTCACGACCTACTGGCCCCAGGGTTCGATTCCCTGGTAGGGCGAAGTGTCTGGCTATTTTTCCTTACTCTTGGAGGACCTCGGTGAGACACACGACCTGTCACAGAAAACGGGAACTATTATGTTATTGGTGTGTTGAGAACCGTAAAGCTAAATACTGTGTGGTGAGAACAGACAAGCCAGGTGTAGTGTGGTGAGAACAGACAAGCCAGGTGTAGTGTGTTGAGAACAGTCAAGCCAGGTGTAGTGTGGTGAGAACAGACAAGCCAGGTGTTGTGTGGTGAGAACAGACAAGCCAGGTGTAGTGTGTTGAGAACAGACAAGCCAGGTGTAGTGTGGTGAGAACAGACAAGCCAGGTGTAGTGTGTTGAGAACAGACAAGCCAGGTGTAGTGTGGTGAGAACAGACAAGCCAGGTGTTGTGTGGTGAGAACAGACAAGCCAGGTGTAGTGTGTTGAGAACAGACAAGCCAGGTGTAGTGTGGTGAGAACAGACAAGCCAGGTGTTGTGTGGTGAGAACAGACAAGCCAGGTGTAGTGTGTTGAGAACAGTCAAGCCAGGTGTAGTGTGTTGAGAACAGTCAAGCCAGGTGCCGTGAGAACAGACAAGCCAGGTGTAGTGTGGTGAGAACAGACAAGCCAGGTGTAGTGTGGTGAGAACAGTCAAGCCAGGTGTTGTGTGGTGAGAACAGTCAAGCCAGGTGTAGTGGTGAGAACAGTCAAGCCAGGTGTAGTGTGTTGAGAACAGACAAGCCAGGTGTAGTGGTGAGAACAGTCAAGCCAGGTGTAGTGTGGTGAGAACAGACAAGCCAGGTGTAGTGTGTTGAGAACAGTCAAGCCAGGTGTAGTGGTGAGAACAGTCAAGCCAGGTGCCGTGAGAACAGTCAAGCCAGGTGCCGTGAGAACAGTCAAGCCAGGTGTAGTGTGGTGAGAACAGACAAGCCAGGTGTAGTGTGGTGAGAACAGACAAGCCAGGTGTAGTGGTGAGAACAGTCAAGCCAGGTGCCGTGAGAACAGACAAGCCAGGTGTTGTGTGGTGAGAACAGACAAGCCAGGTGTAGTGTGGTGAGAACAGACAAGCCAGGTGTAGTGGTGAGAACAGTCAAGCCAGGTGCCGTGAGAACAGACAAGCCAGGTGCAGTGAGAACAGACAAGCCAGGTGTAGTGTGGTGAGAACAGACAAGCCAGGTGTAGTGTGGTGAGAACAAACAAGCCAGGTGCCGTGAGAACAGACAAGCCAGGTGTTGTGTGGTGAGAACAGACAAGCCAGGTGTAGTGTGGTGAGAACAAACAAGCCAGGTGCCGTGAGAACAGACAAGCCAGGTGTAGTGTGGTGAGAACAAACAAGCCAGGTGCCGTGAGAACAGACAAGCCAGGTGTTGTGTGGTGAGAACAGTCAAGCCAGGTGTTGTGTGGTGAGAACAGACAAGCCAGGTGCCGTGAGAACAGACAAGCCAGGTGCCGTGAGAACAGACAAGCCAGGTGCCGTGAGAACAGACAAGCCAGGTGCCGTGAGAACAGACAAGCCAGGTGCCGTGAGAACAGACAAGCCAGGTGCCGTGAGAACAGACAAGCCAGGTGCCGTGAGAACAAACAAGCCAGGTGCCGTGAGAACAAACAAGCCAGGTGCCGTGAGAACAGACAAGCCAGGTGCCGTGAGAACAGACAAGCCAGGTGTTGTGTGGTGAGAACAGTCAAGCCAGGTGTTGTGTGGTGAGAACAGACAAGCCAGGTGCCGTGAGAACAGACAAGCCAGGTGTTGTGTGGTGAGAACAGTCAAGCCAGGTGTTGTGTGGTGAGAACAGACAAGCCAGGTGCCGTGAGAACAGACAAGCCAGGTGCCGTGAGAACAGACAAGCCAGGTGCCGTGAGAACAGACAAGCCAGGTGCCGTGAGAACAGACAAGCCAGGTGCCGTGAGAACAGACAAGCCAGGTGCCGTGAGAACAAACAAGCCAGGTGCCGTGAGAACAAACAAGCCAGGTGCCGTGAGAACAGACAAGCCAGGTGCCGTGAGAACAGACAAGCCAGGTGTTGTGTGGTGAGAACAGACAAGCCAGGTGCCGTGAGAACAGACAAGCCAGGTGTTGTGTGGTGAGAACAGACAAGCCAGGTGCCGTGAGAACAGACAAGCCAGGTGCCGTGAGAACAGACAAGCCAGATGTAGTGGTGAGAACAGTCAAGCCAGGTGCCGTGAGAACAGACAAGCCAGGTGTAGTGGTGAGAACAGACAAGCCAGGTGCCGTGAGAACAGACAAGCCAGGTGTTGTGTGGTGAGAACAGACAAGTCAGGTGTTGTGTGGTGAGAACAGACAAGCCAGGTGTTGTGTGGTGAGAACAGACAAGCCAGGTGTTGTTTGTTGAGAACAGTAAAGCCAGGTGTTGTGTGGTGAGAACAGACAAGCCAGGTGCCGTGAGAACAGACAAGCCAGGTGTTGTGTGGTGAGAACAGACAAGCCAGGTGTTGTGTGGTGAGAACAGACAAGCCAGGTGTTGTGTGGTGAGAACAGACAAGCCAGGTGTTGTGTGGTGAGAACAGACAAGCCAGGTGTAGTGTGGTGAGAACAGACAAGCCAGGTGTTGTGTGGTGAGAACAGACAAGCCAGGTGTAGTGTGGTGAGAACAGACAAGCCAGGTGTTGTGTGGTGAGAACAGACAAGCCAGGTGTTGTGTGGTGAGAACAGACAAGCCAGGTGTAGTGTGGTGAGAACAGACAAGCCAGGTGTTGTGTGGTGAGAACAGACAAGCCAGGTGTTGTGTGGTGAGAACAGACAAGCCAGGTGTAGTGTGGTGAGAACAGACAAGCCAGGTGTTGTGTGGTGAGAACAGACAAGCCAGGTGCCGTGAGAACAGACAAGCCAGGTGCAGTGAGAACAGACAAGCCAGGTGCCGTGAGAACAGACAAGCCAGGTGCCGTGAGAACAGACAAGCCAGGTGCCGTGAGAACAGACAAGCCAGGTGCCGTGAGAACAGACAAGCCAGGTGCCGTGAGAACAGACAAGCCAGGTGCCGTGAGAACAGACAAGCCAGGTGCAGTGAGAACAGACAAGCCAGGTGCCGTGAGAACAGACAAGCCAGGTGCCGTGAGAACAGACAAGCCAGGTGCCGTGAGAACAGACAAGCCAGGTGCAGTGAGAACAGACAAGCCAGGTGCCGTGAGAACAGACAAGCCAGGTGCCGTGAGAACAGACAAGCCAGGTGCCGTGAGAACAGACAAGCCAGGTGCCGTGAGAACAGACAAGCCAGGTGCCGTGAGAACAGACAAGCCAGGTGCCGTGAGAACAGACAAGCCAAGTGCCGTGAGAACAGACAAGCCAGGTGCCGTGAGAACAGACAAGCCAGGTGCCGTGAGAACAGACAAGCCAGGTGCCGTGAGAACAGACAAGCCAGGTGCCGTGTTCTCAGAAGGGTGAAGCTAGGCTAGGCGGGATAATAACAGCAGGACAAGGACGGCTCACTGAGTAATAACTGTGTCTTCCAGTCACTGGGTACAGAGGAGGACGGAGAGGCGAGCAGCGCTGAGGACAAGCCAAGCAGAATATCGCAGATGTAAGCCATTCAGCGCCTACCTGAGGAGACATGACCGAGGTGTAGAGGGTGTAGGAGAGGTGTTGAGGGTGTAGGAGAGGTGTTTAGGGTGTAGGAGAGGTGTAGAGGGTGTAGGAGAGGTGTTTAGGGTGTTGGAGAGTGTAGAGGGTGTAGGAGAGGTGTAGAGGGTGTAGGAGAGGTGTAGAGGGTGTAGGAGAGGTGTTGAGGGTGTAGGAGAGGTGTTTAGGGTGTAGGAGAGGTGTAGAGGGTGTAGGAGAGGTGTAGAGGGTGTAGGAGAGGTGTTGAGGGTGTAGGAGAGGTGTAGAGGGTGTAGGAGAGGTGTTGAGGGTGTAGGAGAGGTGTTTAGGGTGTAGGAGAGGTGTAGAGGGTGTAGGAGAGGCGTAGAGGGTGTAGGAGAGGTGTTGAGGGTGTAGGAGAGGTGTAGAGGGTGTAGGAGAGGTGTAGATGGTGTAGGAGAGGTGTTGAGGTTGTAGGAGAGGTGTAGAGGGTGTAGGAGAGGTGTAGAGTGAAGGCGGTGAGTGGTGGGCGGCGGCGCCACCGCTCACGAACGCTACGAAGATTTTAACTATTTCCTGCACGCGTTCGTCAGCCAGACAGCCAAGAAATGCATTAGTTAAGGCTGGCTTCTCTGAATTTTGACGTTGATGCATAATTATATATATATATTTCTTTAGCCCACTTAGGTACATTTTAATGCAGACGTGTTTATTAATCTTTTGCGTATATATATATATATATATATATATATATATATATATATATATATATATATATATATATATATATATATATATATGTCGTACCTAGTAGCCAGAACGCACTTCTCAGCCTACTATGCATGGCCCGATTTGCCTAATTAGCCAAGTTTTCATGAATTAATATATTTTCTCTATTTTTTTCTTATGAAATGATAAAGCTACCCATTTCATTATGTATGAGGTCAATTTTTTTTTATTGGAGTTAAAATTAGTGTAGTTATATGACCGAACCTAACCAACCCTACCTAACCTAACCTAACCTATCTTTATAGGTTAGGTTAGGTTAGGTAGCTAAAAAAGTTAGGTTAGGTTAGGTTAGGTAGGTTTGGTAGTCGAAAAACAATTAATTCATGAAAACTTGGCTTATTAGGCAAATCGGGCCTTGCATAGTAGGCTGAGAAGTGCGTTCTGGCTACTAGGTACGACATATATATATATATATATATATATATATATATATATATATATATATATATATATATATATATATATATATATATATATATATATATATATATATATATATATATGTCGTACCTAGTAGCCAGAACGCACTTCTCAGCCTACTATGCAAGGCCCAATTTGCCTAATAAGCCAAGTTTTCCTGAATTAATATATTTTCTCTAATATTTTTCTTATGAAATGATAAACCTACCCATTTCATTATGTATGAGGTCAATTTTTTTATTGGAGTTGAAATTAACGTAGATATATGACCAAACCTAACCAACCCTACCTAACCTAACCTAACCTATCTTTTTAGGTTAGGTCAGGTTAGGTATCCGAAAAAGTTAGGTTAGGTTAGGTTAGGTAGGTTAGGTAGTCGAAGAACAATTAAGTCATGAAAACTTGGCTTATTAGGCAAATCGAGCCTTGCATAGTAGGCTGAGAAGTGCGTTCTGGCTACTAGGTACGACATATATATATATATATATATATATATATATATATATATATATATATATATATATATATATATATATATATATGTACATATATATATATATATATATATATATATATATATATATATATATATATATATATATATATATATATATATAAGAAGTGAGGGTACCACCTCTGGTGCCAATGTGGGGACCCATAGCCTCGGAGAAGAAAATAAAACGTATTCAGAGGAGACCTTGTGGTTTCTCACTGAACACTAATATTTTCTTCTCCTACCACCCCCATTCTTTTGTATGTACACATATATATTTGCTTTATTTGAACTGTGTTACAAAAAAGGAGTTACATATAGGTTACAAAGATGGTTATCATAGGTTGTCGAGTTCCTCCAGCTCCTCAGATGGCGGGCAGGAACCCTGGATGCAGTGCGCATTTCCTCTCTGTATCGCCACGCTGAGGCGCTGGAAAAGAAAGCTGGCAGCTCTAGGGTCCCTTGTTGTTTCAATGAGCCTAGAACCCAGTTCCTTCAAAAAACTGGTAGCACTTTTACCCAGGCGCCGAGTGTCTCAGAAGCAATGGGGACAAAATTGTAGTGGTGATCAAGTTCCCTATACTTACGGGATTTGGCTGCTTCCCTGTGGGTGGCAGCGCCACCTGGTTGTGCAACACTGAGGTCAATGTAGGTGTTAGCCAGGGTTGATACGCACGTGTAGTCCCATACCAACTGCTTGCCATTCTTCCAGGGGTTCACTGTGATACCATCCGGGCGACCAATAAGAGCATCAGAGTTACGGGGCGTTAGGTAACGAGGCTCTCTCTCGGCTGGGCATCCAGCTGTGGTGAGGCTCCTCTTGATGATGTCGTTAACTTCACTGTGCCTTATATATATATATATATATATATATATATATATATATATATATATATATATATATATATATATATATATATATATATATATATATATATATATATATATTTGGTAACAATTTTTATTTGACGAACCTATTTTTGGTTGGTAAATGGGAATGTATCGGAGGATTCCCAGTTCTCTCTATGATGTATATAGTAACCACTTCAAGTTCATTCCTGAATGGTCCCCAGGCGTATATGCAACTGAAAATTCCACACCCCAGAAGTGACTCGAACCCATACTGCCAGGAGCACTATGCAACTGGTGTACTCCTGGCAGTATGGATTCGAGTCTCTTCTGGGGTGTGGAGTTATCAGTTGCATATATGCCTGGGGACCATTCAGGCTTGTTTGCATTTGTGTTGCTCACGTGGCCCCAAAAAATGAGGTGATTTCATAAAATACCATGACCAAGATTACCATCATAGCACCGGCGGGATGATAGGGAAATAGCCTCGGCTACCATCATCTTTTGTCCGGTCGTGATGGTCGAGCGGTTAAGGTCTCCTGTACACCAGTTGCAGAGTGCTCCTGGCAGTATATCATCCTGGTTTCGGATGATTGCGAAACACCAGAGCCTCGCCCCAGCTGCTGACCACCGCAGACAACGTAAACATGAGTGCAAGATGCCCAGAGTAACACGAAGGAGGGGCATATATACTCACACTTATGGCACTAATAACTTTACACCCTGGAGGCTAGGTACACTCACCAGGACACTACACACCCTGGAGGCTGGGTACACACACACCAGGACACTACACACCCTGGAGGCTGGGTACACACACACACACCAGGACACTACACACCCTGGAGGCTGGGTACACACACACCAGGACACTATACACACTCTGGAGGCTGGGTACACACACACACCAGGACACTACACACCCTGGAGGCTGGGTACACACACACACCAGGACACTACACACCCTGGAGGCTGGGTACACACACACACCAGGACACTACACACCCTGGAGGCTGGGTACACACACCAGGACACTTCACACCCTGGAGGCTGGGTACACACACACTCCAGGACACTACACACCCTGGAGGCTGGGTACACACACACACACCAGGACACTACACACCCTGGAGGCTGGGTACACACACACACACCAGGACACTACACACCCTGGAGGCTGGGTACACACACACACCAGGACACTACACACCCTGGAGGCTGGGTACACACACACACCAGGACACTACACACCCTGGAGGCTGGGTACACACACCAGGACACTACATACCCTGGAGGCTGGGTACACACACACACCAGGACACTACACACCCTGGAGGCTGGGTACACACACACACCAGGACACTACACACCCTGGTGGCTGGGTACACACACACCAGGACACTACACACCCTGGAGGCTGGGTACACACACACACCAGGACACTACACACCCTGGAGGCTGGGTACACACACACACACACCAGGACACTACACACCCTGGAGGCTTGGTACACACACACACACCAGGACACTACACACCCTGGAGGCTGGGTACACACACACACCAGGACACTACACACCCTGGAGGCTGGGTACACACACACCAGGACACTACACACCCTGGAGGCTGGGTACACACACATCAGGACACTACACACCCTGGAGGCTGGGTACACACACACACCAGGACACTACACACCCTGGACGCTGGGTACTCACACACACCAGGACACTACTGTTGCGGTGGTGGATTTGGTGGTGTTACTACTGACGGACCACCCAACCCACAACTCGACAAATACTCATATTTCACTAGGAGATCACACTAGGCACTTCTGGCTCTTGGAGAGGGGCTCAACGTCACACGTTTAGGGGATGCGGCTCCAACACGCAGCCTTGTTGTCACGTGCACACACCCACTCGAGCCGCTGTGACTCCCCACTCTCTCCTTATGGAATATGACCTCCTCAATCCCCTTTGTCTTACTAGACTTCTGTCTTACCCTGTCCACAGCAGTGGTTCCTGTTTCTTGCTCTCTCTCTCCTTCTTTACTATTTTCTGGGAAGCCTCACTGGGACAAGTGCAAACACCAGCAAATTTGGATACATTTACTGGACGAAGTACATATACAATACATGCATACATATAATAATAATGATGAATCCTATACGCTGTACTATTATAATCAGGTTGCACTCCAACACCATCAGAACTCTATCCTCAGCTTGCTAAGTGGTATCCTATCTCTTGGTATTACCTAATATTATCAACCTCCTCAAGTAGATTAAGTCTTACAATATAATGTTACACTACCATCAAGAGAATGTATACATATATATATACCTATAAACACATATAAGGCAAATCAGCATTTGAATGCAATAACATACATATATATATATATCAGTATAAATGATCCGTGCCACACAACGAATCAATCGACCATTCTATCAGTCTTAGAATACATATATATCTGTAGGTACTCCTGCCTACGTCTGTAGCTCTAAACTTCAATATACACTTCTTGGCACATAAATGGCAAACGATCACTCACCTCTCACTGCGTCGTTCACGCTAATGACAAATACTCTCACCTCCATACAAGTGATCATTTAGAACTATTTCACTACCCTGACAACTTCAGGTTCCTCAGGGCTTAAACACCAGGATCCTCTGCAGCTCCTCCAGGCTGCTACCATGAAGATTCCTTGAACAATTATGGTGCTTCTCTACTCCCACTAGGGTCATCCACAGCTCTCCTGGCTGCTGCACCATAAAGTTTCCTCGAATAACTGTGGCACTTCACCACCTCTGCAGAAGCACGTGACACTCCTCCTCACTGCTTCTCCTCACAGCTCGAGGTCCTCTCCTTCTCTGCCTTGGAGTCTCATCAACCGCTCCCTCTGTGCTGGCTTCGAAGTCCTCAGCAACTTCTTCCCCAAAGACAAACCTGCAACCCATTTGCACTCCAATAAAATGTTTCCCCTTTAACTCATAAACAAAATTAATCACACAATATCTTTGCCTCCACTCCCTATCTGTCCTCAACATTTAGCGAGAGTGGACTCCCCCGTGGGTGGGTCCATGCGCCACCTCGCTTGGCGAGCCTCACTCACGCTGGGAGGGGCCTCCTCCCTCAGGAGCCGGGCTCCTTCAGTTGCCCGCCAGCGCTCAGAGAAGACGGATGTCGCTCCGTGCTCCTCCCACTTCACTCTCTTATTTTAGGCTCTCTGCCTTACCAAAACATGTTTAACTTGTAAATCAACATTGCTACTGTCGCTGGGCACACGACCAACTACAAGCAAACATTATGAACTGGCTAAAATCGGGCTTTCCACAGATTATCTGGTCGAGGGCGCTTCTCCCTCTGACAACGTCTGACCAGGGCGCTTGTCACAGCCCACAAAACTGTCACTGGGCGGCTTAATACTCTCTCCTCGCCGTCCAGGACTTGAGACCGCAACGTCTTCAGCTCGATTCAACAGCTGGAACGTCTACACCTTCTCTTCTCTTGGAGATAATATCGCTAGGGGTCCCTTCTGGCGAGAGCTCGACGAAGCGCGGCTTCTCCCCTGCGAAGTCTGGCCTCAAGTGAGGTCAAGGCTCTCCCAAAGCGAGCCTCACACCTCCAGCAACTTGTCCACATCTTCTAACCAGTCATTTATCTGCTTTCTAGTTCATTGCCCGTATTCTCAATTTTTTATTTAAATCCAACACACCATCTTACATCTGTGTTATCGCCTCTATAATTCCTGCACCTTCCAGTTAGGTCAGGCTTGCTGAATAACTCTCAAGGGGGAGACTCGTTTCTCCTGCAGGCTGAGATCATAACAACTACACACCCTGGAGGCTGGGTACACACACACACCAGGACACTACACACCCTGGAGGCTGGGTACACACACACACCAGGACACTACACACCCTGGTGGCTGGGTACACACACACCAGGACACTACACACCCTGGAGGCTGGGTACACACACACACACACCAGGACACTACACACCCTGGAGGCTGGGCACACACACACACACACACCAGACTAGTACCCGAGCTGAGAGGTATGAGCTACGAGGAGCGACTGCAGGAATTAAACCTCACTTCGTTGGAAGACAGAAGAGTTAGGGGGGACTTGATCACCACATTCAAGATTCTCAGGGGAATCGACAGGGTTGATAAAGACAGGCTGTTTAACACAAGGGGCACACGCACTAGGGGACACAGGTGGAAACTGAGTGCCCAAATGAGCCACAGAGATATTAGAAAGAACTTTTTTAGTGTCAGAGTGGGTGACAAATGGAATGCATTAGGAAGCGATGTGGTGGAGGCTGACTCCATACACAGTTTCAAGTGTAGATATGATAGAGCCCAATAGGCTCAGGAAACTGTACACCTGTTGAATGACGGTTGAGAGGCGGGACCAAAGAGCCAGAGCTCAACCCCGCAAGCACAACTAGGTGAGTACAACTAGGTGAGTACACCAGGACACTACACACCCTGGAGGCTGGGTACACACACACACCAGGACACTACACACCCTGGAGGCTGGGTACACACACACCAATACACTACACACCCTGGAGGCTGGGTACACACACACCAGGACATTACACACCCTGGAGGCTGGGTACACACATACACCAGGACACTACACACCCTGGAGGCTGGGTACACACACACACCAGGACACTACACACCTGGAGGCTGCGTACACACACACACACACTAGGACACTACACACCCTGGAGGCTGGGTACACACACACACCAGGACACTACACACCCTGGAGGCTAGGTACACACACCAGGACACTACACACCCTGGAGGCTGGGTACACACACACACACTACGACACTACACACCCTGGAGGCTGGGTACACACACACACCAGGACACTACACACCCTGGAGGCTGGGTACACACACACACACACCAGGACACTACACACCCTGGAGGCTGGGTACACACACACACCAGGACACTACACACCCTGGAGGCTGGGTACACACACACCAGGACACTACACACCCTGGAGGCTGGGTACTCACACACACCAGGTCACTACACACCCTGGAGGCTGGGTACACACACACTCAGGACACTACACACCCTGGAGGCTGGGTACACACACCAGGACATTACACACCCTGGAGGCTGGGTACACACACACACCAGGACACTACACACCCTGGAGGCTGGGTACACACACACCCAGGACACTACACACCCTGGAGGCTGGGTATACACACACACACTAGGACACTACACACCCTGGAGGCTGGGTACACACACACCAGGACACTACACACCCTGGAGGCTAGGTACACACACACACCAGGACACTACACACCCTGGAGGCTGGGTACACACACACACACTAGGACACTACACACCCTGGAGGCTGGGTACACACACACACCAGGACACTACAACCCTGGAGGCTGGGTACACACACCAGGACATTACACACCCTGGAGGCTGGGTACACACACACACCAGGACACTACACACCCTGGAGGCTGGGTACACACACACACCAGGACACTACACACCCTGGAGGCTGGGTATACACACACACACTAGGACACTACACACCCTGGAGGCTGGGTACACACACACACCAGGACACTACACACCCTGGAGGCTAGGTACACACACACACCAGGACACTACACACCCTGGAGGCTGGGTACAAACACACACCAGGACACTACACACCCTGGAGGCTGGGTACACACACACCAGGACACTACACACCCTGGAGGCTGGGTACACACACACACCAGGACACTACACACCCTGGAGGCTGGGTACACACACACACACCAGGACACTACACACCCTGGAGGCTGGGTACACACACACCAGGACACTACACACCCTGGGGAGGCTGGGTACACACAACACAGGACACTACACACCCTGGAGGCTGGGTACACACACACACCAGGACACTACACACCTGGAGGCTGGGTACACACACACACCAGGACACTACACACCCCTGGAGGCTGGGTACACACACACACCAGGACACTACACACCTGGAGGCTGGGTACACACACACACTAGGACACTACACACCCTGGAGGCTGGGTACACACACACACACCAGGACACTACACACCCTGGAGGCTGGGTACACACACACACCAGGACACTACACACCCTGGAGGCTGGGTACACACACACACCAGGACACTACACACCCTGGAGGCTGGGTACACAACACACCAGGACACTACACACCTGGAGGCTGGGTACACACACACACAGGACACTACACACCCTGGAGGCTGGGTACACACACACACCAGGCACTACACACCCTGGAGGCTGGGTACACACACACACCAGGACACTACACACCCTGGAGGCTGGGTACACACACACACCAGGACACACACCCCTGGAGGCTGGGTACACACACACACCAGGACACTACACACCCTGGAGGCTGGGTACACACACACACCAGGACACTACACACCCTGGAGGCTGGGTACACACACAACCAGGACACTACACACCCTGGAGGCTGGGTACAACACACACCAGGACACTACACACCCTGGAGGCTGGGTACACACACACC
>WNGS01163903.1:0-12769 GCA_020271785.1 Procambarus virginalis
CTCAACAAGTCTTAGCCTAATTATTCTTTCAAGTATTTTGCTGGGGATGCTTGTCAGTGATTCGGGTCTGTAGTTAAGTGCCTCCTCCCTATCACCTTTCTTGAAAATCGGTGCGAGATTTGCCTCCTTCCAGCAACTGGGCAATTCTCCCAACATAAGTGACTCAATAAAGATCATTGTCAGAAGAACGCTGAGAGCCTGCGCTGCCTCTTTTAGTATCCACGGTGATACTTTGTCTGGTCCAACCGCTTTAGTTGCATCCAGTGTTGTCAACTGTTTCATTACCTCCTATGCTGTCACCTCTATATCTTATAGTCTTTCATCTAGGGTATTATCTTCTAACAATGTGAGCCACTCAGGCTCGGTTGTGAACACTCCATGGAAACTTGCATTCAGTACCTCGCAGATTTCCTTGTCGCTTTCTGTATATGCCTGTACTGTTTTCCTCAGTCGTGTCACTTGTTCATTTACCGACATCTTCCTTCTTATATGGCTATGTAGTAATTTAGGTTGCTTTTTCGCTTTGATTGCAATATCATTCTCATAATTTCTTTCCGACACTCGTCTTATGTTAATGTAATCGTTCCTAGCTATGTTACATCTAATCCTGTTGTCCTCTGTCCTTTGGCTTCTGTACTTCCTCCACTCCCTCCTGCTTCTCACTTTTGCTTCCTGACACTGTCTATTAAACCATGAGTTACTATATTCTCTCCTGCTTTTTTCCTTTACTGTTGGAATAAATCTCTCTTCAACCTCCTTGCATTTCAATATGACTTGGTTCATCATATCTTGGACTGTTTTTCCTCTAATTTCTTCCTCCCACTGCACTTTTCCCAGGTAGTCCTTTATCCTCCTGTAGTCCCTTCTTCTGTAATCAAGTCTCCTTACTCGGACCTCTTGTCCTTTGGTCACAATTTTAAGCTCCATCATGTAGTCAAAGACTAGGACACAATGGTCACTGGCTCCTAGTATTATTTCATGTTCTAAATGCTCGATATCTTCTACATTCTGGGTGAAAACGAGGTCTAGTAGGCTGGGCGTATCCCCTCCTCTCTCCCTAGTGTCTTCCTTCACATGCTGTGTTAGGAAATTCCTGTCAATAACGTCTACCAGCTTCGCTCCCCAGGTCTCCTACCTACCTGCCATTGGGATTCCTCGTTTCCCAATCTATCTCTCCGTGATTTAGGTCCCCCATGACCAGCAGCTTCACCTTCATTCTATGCGCTATAGTTGTTGCCCTCTGCAGTTCATCTATACATGCCTTGTTGTTGTCCTCATACTCCTGCCTGGGCCTTCTACTGTTTGGTGGGGGATTGTAGAGTATCAAGATTACAATCTTCTTCCCATCCACTGTCAGAGTTCCATGTATGGAGTTCCTGCTTTCATTGGTACCCAGATTTTCCAGCTCATCAAACTTCCATTTCCACTTTATTAGGAGCGCCACTCCTCCTCCCTGTCTCTGTGTCCTTTCATTTCTTATCACCTGGTTCCCCTCTGGAAAGATTGCATCCGAGACCATGCCATTTATTTTAGTTTCCACTATTGCCACTATGTCTGGGTCTGCCTCACTAACTCTTTCTTTTATCTTTTCTGCTTTATTGGATACCCCATCAGCATTGGTGTACCAAACCTTGAGACTTTTCTTGGAAACTCTGGTGCCAGAGTTCCCCCTTTTGCCGGGGGTCTGGGGTACTGGGGGGTATCTGGGGGGCGAGTGGGGGCTGTGGGGGTGTCTGCAGGGTGCTAGGGGGGTGCCTGGGAGTGCCTGGTAGGCGAATGGGTCTGGGCATCTAGGGGGTAGGAGGGGCATAATGGGTCTGAAAGTTAGGTAGAGTCTGAATGGCATAGGGGTTGAGAAATAGAGTGAGACTGAGAGTCAGATAGAAGTTGAGAGGTTGGGGGAAAGAGGGATATTGAGGGCAGAGGGCTGAGAGGAGAATGGAGCATGGGTGCTGGGAGTGGAAGAGAGGCTGTATTAGTTAGGGGGGAATCGGGGTAGGTGGGGTTTTGGGGTAGAAGAAGGGAAGAGGGAGATGGGGGAAGGTATTAGGGGGAAACAAGGTAGGGGGTTAAATGTGGGCTGGAGGTGCATAGGGGGGGGTGAGGGTTGGGTGGGGTTTGGGGGTGAGTGGAAGAGGGGTGCCATGGAAGCTGGGATGGAGCAGATGGAAGTGAAGGCAATGTGGTAGAAGGGGCAGGGGAGTGGTAGGGAGTGGTAGGGGAGGGGGATGGGAACGTGGGTTTGGGGAGGGCATGGCTTGACCCATTGGGGTCATTGACAGGTGTGATGTAGCAGGGGCAAGGGAGTTGTTGGGGAAGTGCAAATGGGCAGGGTTTGGGGGGGATGAGGCACGGGGGAGGTATAGGAGGGCTGAGTTGGGGAGGATGTGACCTGGGAGGTGGCCTGAGAGGTGACCTGGGAGGTGGCCTGGGAGGTGACCTGGGAGGTGATCTGGGAGGTGAGGCTACCTGAGAGGCTAGGGGTACGGTGTCGTGCTTGCCATCTATTCTTGTGGGCTATTTGCTCATCTCTCGTCATAAACTTTTCAATAAACACATTGTAATGGGTTTCACTTCCTCTGAGTAAATGCTTGTTCCTCATTATGTACTCCACAGCCTCCTCATTGGAGAATAGCACCAGAACAGGTCTATTCTTGGTACAAATGTAAGGTCCAACCTGGCGGCTGATATCAACCTCGTTTCCTGCCATTCTTGCTCCAATACATGTCAATATCTCATGCAATTCATATTTTTCCGTATCTATCCTTTCTTGTCTTGTTGGTGCCCCAGATTCGAATAACCCGTGTATTATAATGGTCCTTCTCTTTAGTAATTCATTGTCATGCTGGTAGCCCGTCCCCTGGGGATTCTCCAACCCAACCGCACTCACTAACCCATCCCCCACTAATCCTCAGTCCTTAGCCATGCTGTTAATCCTTCCTAATTCGTTTGTGATCCGAGCACATTCCTCTCCTGTCCTCTCTTCCCTTCCTAATCTCTTCCTGAATATAGAGCATAAGCTCCTGTTTCTGCCTCTCTACTGCATCATGTATTTGCTGAAATAACTCGCTTTTTATCCCTTGGATTAGATCCTCCATCCAATTGCTCCTTCTCTCTACAAATTTACCTATTAATTTGTCTATAAATCTGTCCTCCTCCTCCTCCTCGTCCCTGCTGGTGATTGACCTTGAACCCCTTCCTGATCTTGTCATTGCAGTAACAACCTAGCCAAAAACGGCGCTCCTCAATACCTTGCACAATCTGCAGCACAAACAGGCGAGAAGGTACTCCACACGGCTGGTAAGGTGTGAGGTCGCGGCGTCCCGACCTCACAGCTGGTGAGGTCACGTCCACGCTAGTCGGCTCCACAATTCCACAATGCCACCATGTACCCAACACTTATTTTCAATGGTGTTGTTTCTACTGTTTTTCTTCACTTTCTTGCAGTTTGAGTGAGCTTACTAGTTATTCAATCACTCATATACACTCATATACTCATATACACTGTCGGGGTGTTGGCGTTGTGTGTGAGCAACAGTAGACAAGATATCCTCGCGACGGTCGCACTAGCGATAACCGTTACTCACCGTAGTTCTGCGGGTCTTCACTCTATCCTCTCGGCGCCACTGTACGCCCAGGAGAGTACCCCAATCGATCCCCCAACCGGCCTCTGGTCAAGGAGTGAGTGGAGACACAGATTGTTCCTTCAATTGTGTGCCCGCCCCGGCAAGGACTCTTACACTACTTACAAGGTCGCCAACTGGTGTTTTCCGGTGTCCAGTAACACTACAGTGGTGTTGCGTAATTTTGGTAATTGTGGCAAGAGCACGCTCAATTAATCTGATATCAGGCAAGTAATTATTCCTGTCACTCTGTCTTCTTTAGATATTTCACAGTCACAAGGTCTATGGAGGGGATGATACAAACACCAAGGAATTTTGGTATTTTACTTAAAACATCAAGATATTTATGCATCAATGAACACACACGAACAAATACAGCAGCCGCTCTCTCCTCAGCAGGTAATTTGGAGCACACCGATATGGCAACACACTTCCACCCCTCATGTCACCTGTCAAAACCAGCTGGTCCGCGCCCTACTACTCATGAGAATGTTTATTCTTTGTTTTCCTGGCGTCTCGCGCCCCGTTTCTTTAACTTCTCGTGAATCACTATATTTACCATCCACATGACATATCTATAATTCCGATGGGATGCAATAAACCACCATACTGGTCTCACGATCAATAACTCATTCTTACTGCACTTAGCGTGATATTTTACTGTACCAGGGAATTACGCTGTACAGTACTTGATAATAATTACAAAGAATGCACTTAATCACGGTATTGTTCTATGATCTGATAATTCCTCTTAAAGGCGATATCACAAATAATCACTTCACACATGTGAAATTATTCAATACACAGGCATATCATATACATAGATAAATCATAGATATCAATAATAGTAATTATACAAAGACTGGGCACATAGCCTAACACCAATAACTGGTTCACTAGTATATATATATAATCACATGAAATAAATTCTCATCACAGCAAATTCTTTAGTAAATCCAGGTGCTTGCACGCACCACACATTTATATATATAATGAATACTGTGAGCGCTCTGTATAGCCTCACTACGCACACTGTGCCTCCTGTGACATAGATCCAGGTGAGACTTGCTCACTACATGAAAGATACTCTGGCTAAATATATAGCTAACTAAAGGGGAATTGGTAGGGTAACTGTAAACACCTACTTCACCTATCCTATGATGAGAGTTGAGTTGCAGCTCCTGGTCCAGGCTCTCGCCTCGTATACCCTCCAGAAACACAAGCCAACATCTCAGGATTATCGCGTCTCGCCGCGTTCTGTCCACTGCAGGTCCGTGCTCCTCCTCCACGTCTTGTAGGGTTGGAGTCGGTCTCCTGGCCGTCAACTTCCCTCTCAATTACGGCTGCCAGCCTACGTCTCGGCGGTAGTCGTACGGATTCCCAATTAGTTTCTTCTGTTACTGCACTCCCAGTGGAATTGGCCCCGCCACTACGATGTCGCTGTGAAGCTATCAGACGTCACAGACGATGCTGCTTAAACTCCACCTGCACAGCACCCGATTCCAGAGCACGTGAAGCTCAATATACTGTCAATTCCCTTGTCGGTCCATACACATGGAATGAAGGAAGACTTCTTGGTGTGCTCGCATACAACAGGTGACTCGTAAGGTTCCACAGGATTGTCGTACTACTGTCAAACTGACAGGTCCGTCGTTCACACATTCAACCTAGTTGACGAGTCTGTCAACCAGGTTCCCTCACGGTGGAATGGCCCGGGCGCTAAGCTGTCTCCTAAACGAGTAAACTGCCACAGGCGTCACATATGTCACTGCCCAGTCCACCTCTTGCAACGCACCTGTCCCGGAGCACATGTTGCTCAATATTCCGTCAATTCCTTCTTCGGTCCACACATGGAGTGAAGGAAGACCTCTCAGAGTGCGTGCTGACAACAGGAGACGCTTATATCCACCGGAGCTCGGGTAATCCGTCCACTTGACAGGATTCCTTGGCACACGTCCTGCCTCGATGACGTGCCGTGTGAGACTGCGGCGCCAATGCGGCGCTACGGCTGGACTCCCCTGCCTTCGTGACGTCATATTTGCCAAGGGAGGTTTTCATTGGCTCCCGGTGCCACGTCGCTGACGGTGACCAATCTGGTGTCACTGACGTCACACAGTTTTGGCGGGAGAACAGAGGAGCCAGCGCCATATTGGCTTCCTAAAGGGCCTATACCACAGGCCAAAATACTCTTCTTTTACAAATTTCTCGGCACTGCGAGAACACTATACTCTCCCACATATGTCAAACTGAGGCCCGCAACGTAGAGAACGCTCGGGTATAGTGGACATGACTCTTACAGCAGGCGTGGGAGAAATAGAAGGGGGGGAACACCATCACAACACTGATTATCCCTCCCAATTCACTAGCTTCCCAGAGGAGGAGCTTCCTAGACCCTTCTGCCCACCACGGCTGTCTGGCCACAACTGCGTGTGTGTGTGGTTTGTTTGTGTGTGTACTCACCTATTTGTACTCACCTATTTGTGCTTGCAGGATCGAGCATTGACTCTTGGATCCCGCCTTTCCAGCTATCGGTTGTTTACAGCAATGACTCCTGTCCCATTTCCCTATCATACCTAGACTTAAAAGTATGAATAGTATTTGCTTCCACAACCTGTTCCCCAAGTGCATTCCATTTTTCCACTACTCTCACGCTGAAAGAAAACCTCCTAACATCTCTGTGACTCATCTGAGTTTCCAGTTTCCACCCATGTCCCCTCGTTCTGTTATTATTACGTGTGAACATTTCATCTATTTCCACTTTGTCAATTCCCCTGAGTATTTTATATGTCCCTATCATATCTCCTCTCTCCCTTCTTTTCTCTAGTGTCGTAGGTTCAGTTCCTTCAGACGCTCTTCATATCCCATCCCTCGTAACTCTGGGACAAGCCTCGTCGCAAACCTCTGAACCTTCTCCAGTTTCCTTATGTGTTTCTTCAGGTGGGGGCTCCATGATGGCGCGGCATACTCTAAGACGGGTCTCACGTAGGCAGTGTAAAGCGCCCTAAAAGCCTCCTCATTTAGGTTTCTGAATGAAGTTCTAATTTTCGCCAGTGTAGAGTACGCTGCTGTCGTTATCCTATTTATATGTGCCTCAGGAGTTAGATTAGGTGTCACATCCACTCCCAGATCTCTTTCTCGAATCGTTACAGGTAGGCTGTTCCCCTTCATTGTGTACTGTCCCTTTGGTCTCCTATCACCTGATCCCATTTCCATAACTTTACATTTACTGGTGTTAAACTCCAGTAGCCATTTCCCTGACCATCTCTGCAACCTGTTTAAGTCCTCTTGGAGGATCCTACAATCCTCGTCTGTCACAACTCTTCTCATTAATTTTGCGTCATCCGCAAACATTGACATGTATGATTCCACTCCTGTAAACATGTCATTTACGTAAATTAGAAAGAGGATTGGTCCCAGCACCGATCCTTGAGGTACTCCACTTGTTACTGTTTGCCAGTCCGACTTCTCGCCCCTTACCATTACCCTCTGGCTCCTTCCTGTTAGGTAGTTCTTCACCCATTCTAGGGCCTTTCCGCTTACTCCTGCCTGCCTCTCAAGTTTGTATAGCAGTCTCATGTGCGGTACTGTATCAAAGGCCTTTTGGCAGTCAAGAAATATGCAGTCTGCCCAGCCTTCTCTGTCCTGCCTTATCCTTGTTACTTTATCATAGAATTCTAAAAGGTTTGTTAGGCATGATTTCCCTGTCCAGAACCCATGTTGGTGCTTGTTTACAAACCCAATGCTCTCCAGGTGCTCAACAAGTCTTAGCCTAATATTCTTTCAAGTATTTTGCAGGGGATGCTTGTCAATGATACGGGTCTGTAGTTAAGTGCCTCCTCCCTATCACCTTTCTTGAAAATCGGTACGACATTTGCCTCCTTCCAGCAACTGGGCAATTCTCCCGACATAAGTGACTCATTAAAGATCATTGCCAGAGGCACGCTGAGAGCCTGCGCTGCCTCTTTAAGTATCCACGGTGATACTTTGTCTGGTCCAACAGCTTTAGTTGCATCCAGTGTTGTCAACTGTTTCATTACCTCCTCTGCTGTCACCTCTATATCTGATAGTCTTTCATCTAGGTAATCGCTTCTAACAATGGGAGCTGCTCAGGCTCGGTTGTGAACACTCCATGGAAATTTGCATTCAGTACCTCGCAGATTTCCTTGTCGCTTTCTGTATATGCCCTTCTGTTTTCCTCAGTCTTGTCACTTGGTCATTTACCGACATCTTCCTTCTTATATGGCTATGTAGTAATTTAGGTTGCTTTTTTCGCTTTGACTGCAATATCATTCTCATAATTTCTTTCCGACACTCGTCTTATGTTAATGTAATCATTCCTAGCTCTGTTACATCTAATCCTGTTGTCCTCTGTCCTTTGTCTTCTGTACTTCTCNCGTCAGGTCACTGTGACACTACACATGGTAACGTCAGGTCACTGTGACCTACAGTTGGTACGTCAGGTCACTGTGACACTACAGTGGTACGTCAGGTCACTGTGACACTACTCATGGTACGTCAAGTCAAGTGACACTACACATGGTACGTCAGGTCACTGTGACACTACACATGGTACGTCAGGTCACTGTGACACTACACATGGTACGTCAGGTCACTGTGACACTACACATGGAACGTCAGGTCACTGTGACACTACACATGGTACGTCAGGTCACTGTGACACTACAGTTGGTACGTCTGGTCACTGTGACACTACAGTCGATACGTCAGGTCACTGTGACACTGTACATGGTACGTCAGATCACTTTGACACTACAGTGGTACGTCAGGTCACTGTGACACTACACATGGTACGTCAGGTCACTGTGACACTACAGTTGGTACGTCAGGTCACTGTGACACTACTCATGGTACGTCAGGTCAATGTGACACTACACATGGTACGTCAGGTCACTGTGACACTACATTTGGTACGTCAGGTCACTGTGACACTACAGTTTGTACGTCAGGTGACTCTGACACTACAGTTGGTACGTCAGGTCATTGTGACACTACAGTTGGTACGTCAGGTCACTGTGACACTACACATGGTACGTCAGGTCACTGTGACACTACACATGGTACGTCAGGTCACTGTGACACTACACATGGTACGTCAGGTCACTGTGACACTACACATGGTACGTCAGGTCACTGTGACACTACACATGGTACGTCAGGTCACTGTGACACTACAGTTGGTACGTCAGGTCACTGTGACACTACAGTCGATACGTCAGGTCACTGTGATACTACACATGGTACGTCAGGTCACTGTGACACTACAGTTGGTACGTCAGGTCACTGTGACACTACAGTCGATACGTCAGGTCACTGTGACACTATAGTTGGTACGTCAGGTCACTGTGACACTACACATGGTACGTCAGGTCACTGTGACACTACAGTTGGTACGTCAGGTCCCTGTGACACTACTCATGGTACGTCAGGTCAATGTGACACTACACATGGTACGTCAGGTCACTGTGACACTACATATGGTACGTCAGGTCACTGTGACACTACACATGGTACGTCAGGTCACTGTGACACTACACATGGTACGTCAGGTCACTGTGACACTACACATGGTACGTCAGGTCACTGTGATACTACAGTTGGTACGTCAGGTCACTGTGACAATACAGTTGGTACGTCAGGTCACTGTGACACTATAGTAGGTACGTCAGGTCACTGTGACACTACACATGGTACGTCAGGTCACTGTGAAACTACAGTTGGCACGTCAGGTCACTGTGACACTACACATGGTACGTCAGGTCACTGTGACACTACACATGGTACGTCAGGTTAGTGTGACACTACAGTTGGTACGTCAGGTCACTGTGACACTACAGTTGGTACGTGAGGTCACTGTGACACTACAGTTGGTACGTGAGGTCACTGTGACACTACAGTTGGCACGTCAGGTCACTGTGACACTACACATGGTACGTCAGGTCACTGTGACACTACACATGGTGCGTCAGGTCACTGTGACACTACAGTTGGTACGTGAGATCACTGTGACACTATAGTTGGTACGTCAGGTCAGTGTGACTCTACAGTTGGTACGTCAGGTCACTGTGAACCTACAGTTGGTACGTCAGGTCACTGTGAACCTTCAGTTGGAACGTCAGGCCACTGTGACACTACACATGGTACGTCAAGTCACTGTGACACTACACATGGTACGTCAGGACACTGTGACACTACACATGGTACGTCAGATCACTGTGACACTACAGTTTGTACGTCAGGTGACTCTGACACTACAGTTGGTACGTCAGGTCATTGTGACACTACAGTTGGTACGTCAGGTCACTGTGACACTACAGTTGGTACGTCAGGTCATTGTGACACTACAGTTGGTACGTCAGGTCACTGTGACACTACAGTTGGTACGTCAGGTCACTGGACACTACAGTGGTACGTCAGGTCACTGTGACACTACATGTGACGTCAGGTCACTGTGACACTACACATGGTACGTCAGGTCACTGTGACACTACACATGGTACGTCAGGTCACTGTGACACTACACATGGTACGTCAGGTCACTGTGACATACACATGGTACGTCAGGTCACTGTGACACTACAGTCGGTACGTCAGGTCACTGTGATCTACAGTGATACGTCAGGTCACTGTGACACTACACATGGTACGTCAGGTCACTGTGATACTACAGTTGGTACGTCAGGTCACTGTGACACTACAGTTGGTACGTCAGGTCACTGTGACACTACACGTGGTACGTTAGGTCACTGTGACACTACACATGGTACGTCAGGTCACTGTGACACTACACATGGTACGTCAGGTCACTGTGACATACAGTGGTACGTAGGTCACTAAACACTACAACATGGTACGTCAGGTCACTAAACACTACTCATGGTACGTCAGGTCACTGTGACACTACACATGGTACGTCAGGTCACTGTGACATACACATGGTACGTCAGGTCACTGTGACATACAGTTGGTACGTCAGGTCACTGTGACACTATAGTTGTACGTCAGGTCACTGTGACACTAACAGTGGTACGTCAGGTCACTGTGACACTACACATGGTACGTCAGGTCACTGTGACACTACAGTGGTACGTCAGGTCACTGTGACACTATCATGGTAAGTCAGGTCAATGTGACACTACAGCATGGTACGTCAGGTCACTGTGACACTACACATGGTACGTCAGGTCACTGTGATACTACAGTTGTACGTCAGGTCACTGTGACACTACAGTTGGTACGTCAGGTCACTGTGACACTACATGGTACGTTAGGTCACTGTGACACTACACATGGTACGTCAGGTCACTGTGACACTACACATGGTACGTCAGGTCACTGTGACTCTACAGTTGGTACGATAGGTCACTATAACACTACACATGGTACGTCAGGTCACTATAACACTACTCATGGTACGTCAGGTCACTGTGACACTACACATGGTACGTCAGGTCACTGTGACACTACAAATGGTACGTCAGGTCACTGTGACAATACAGTTGGTACGTCAGGTCACTGGGACACTATAGTTGGTACGTCAGGTCACTTTGACACTACAGTTGGTACGTCAGGTCACTGGACACTACACATGGTACGTCAGGTCACTGTGACACTACAGTTGGTACGTCAGGTCACTGTTACACTACAGTTGGTACGTCAGGTCACTGTGACACTACTCATGGTACGTCAGGTCAATGTGCACTACACATGGTACGTCAGGTCACTGTGACACTACACATGGATGTCAGGTCACTGTGACAATACACATGGTACGTCAGGTCACTGTGACATACACATGGGACGTCAGGTCACTGTGACACTATAGTTGGTACGTCAGGTCACTGTAACACTACAGTCGATACGTCAGGTCACTGTGACACTATAGTTGGTACGTCAGGTCACTTTGACACTACAGTTGGTACGTCAGGTCACTGTGACACTACACATGGTACGTCAGGTCACTGTGACACTACAGTTGGTACGTCAGGTCACTGTGACACTACTCATGGTACGTCAGGTCAATGTGACACTACACATGGTACGTCAGGTCACTGTGACACTACAGTTGGTACGTCAGGTCACTGTGACACTACAGTTTGTACGTCAGGTGACTCTGACACTACAGTGGTACGTCAGGTCATGTGAACTACAGTTGGTACGTCAGGTCACTGTGACACTACACATGGTACGTCAGGTCACTGTGACACTACACATGGTACGTCAGGTCACTGTGACACTACACATGGTACGTCAGGTCACTGTGACACTACACATGGTACGTCTGGTACAGTGACCTGACCTACCAACTGTAGTGTCACAGTGACCTGACGTACCATGTGTAGTGTCACAGTGACCTGACGTACCAACTGTAGTGTCAAAGTGACCTGACGTACCAACTATAATGTCACAGTGACTGACGTATCGACTGTAGTGTCACAGTGACCTGACGTACCAAGTGTAGTGTCACAGTGACCTGACGTACCATGTGTAGTATCACAGTGACCTGACGTATCGACTGTAGTGTCACAGTGACCTGACGTACCAACTGTGACACTACAGTTGGTACGTCAGGTCAATGTGACACTACACATGGTACGTCGGTCACTGTGACACTACACATGGTACGTCAGGTCACTGTGACACTACAGTTGGTACGTCAGGTCACTCTGACACTACAGTTGGTTCGTCAGGTCACTGTGACACTACACATGGTACGTCAGGTCAATGTGACACTACACATGGTACGTGAGGTCAGTGTGACACTACAGTTGGTACGTGAGGTCACTGTGACACTACAGTTGGTACGTCAGGTCAGTGTGACTCTACAGTTGGTACGTCAGGTCACTGTGAACCTACAGTTGGTACGTCAGGTCACTGTGAACCTTCAGTTGGAACGTCAGGCCACTGTGACACTACACATGGTACGTCAGGTCACTGTGACACTACACATGGTACGTCAGGACACTGTGACATTACACATGGTACGTCAGGTCACTGTGACACTACACATGGTACGTCAGGTCACTGTGACACTACACATGGTACGTCAGGTCACTGTGACACTACACATGCTACGTCAGGTCACTGTACTCACCTATATGTACTCACCTATATGTGTCTGCAGGATC
>WNGS01163906.1:741-49316 GCA_020271785.1 Procambarus virginalis
AGCCCAGAAAATGGCGAAAAGAACGCCAGGAAATCCATACTGTCGCCGAAACGAAGCTCTCAGGTGGGACACCATCAACGAAGCCACCTGATCACCATAGAATTGGTGATACACCCGCGTCAAAAAGACCAGACGCGAAGAGCAGAGGAGAAGGTCGAACCAGCCCCGTACCAGATCGGACCGACTGCTGAAAGAGGCGGAGCCGCCGTCCGGGTTCGGGCACCGAGTCAACAGCACCGGAAACCAAAGCCGGGCCGGCCACCAATGGGCCACAAGGAGTACTCTCCCTGGGAATGTCTCCAAACGAACCAGAACCGAAGCAACAGCTGGACGGAGGGAAGAGGTACAGGGAACCCACCTAGACCAGTCCCGCCGAAAGGCATCCACCGCGAACGCTGCGCAGTCGGGGAAGGCGTCACATCGGGAGACGCCGAGACCACGCCGACGCGAAGAGGTCCACATCTGGGAGACCGTACGTCTGGCAGATCCAACGAACGAGTCGTCGTCGACCGTCCACCCGTGGACAGGGGAGCGAGACAGACCGTCCGCCAGAACGTTGGACACTCCCCGGACGTGAACCGCACACGGAGAGCCAAACCCGGGAATCCAGCAGACGAACCACTCGCAGGGACCAACCCCAAGAGCTAAGGACTGAAGAGAACCCCCGCGGTTCAGGCAATGAACCACTGGAGTACAGTCCAAACGGAGGTAAAGGGCGATCCCCGAGCGACCCGAATCCTCCGAAGCGCGAACCAGACAGCTGCGAACTCCCGAACCGTGCTGTGAGCCCGATGGAAGGACGAACCCCACCGTCCCTGGCCTGCCTGGTGAGCACTGGTCACAAAGCCCCAGCCAAGAGACGCGCGTCCGTGAACACAACGAGCGAGGGCTCGGGAAGGCGCCAAGGCACCGAACCCTGAAAACCCCGAAGAGGAAGCCGGTGACGCAGCAACCGACAAAAGACCCCGGAGGGAGAACCCAACGATCGCGAGAGAGGCGGAAAGGAAATCCCCGAAGGAACCAAAACAGACGCCGCAGCCAAACCCGACCCGGCGGGTAGACTAGCACGGCGAAGTTCAGACTCCCGCACAACCGCTCAAGCAACCGCTGAGCAACCCGGGACCTCTCATGCACCGCCGAAGGCGGGACCACAGCTGCAGGAACACTTCTGGAGGGAAAGAATGAGTGGCCCAATAGCCCTAAACAAGGACCAGGCCCGAACCCGGGATGGAAACATATGGAAAAACCTCCCGATCACCAGGACACCAAACCGGCGATCTGGAAGGAACCACACCCCTGGCGAGCAGACATGCGGACTGACTGGGAGCCCACACCAGCCAGACGTCGAGGTAGGCCATACACCGAATCTCAGACACAGACAGGGAACCAAGATCCGGAAAGATGCAAAAATTTCAAAGTGCTCAGCACAAAATAGGGCAGGCAACAAAAGCAGCCAGCCTGAAGCCCCACCACCAACCGTGCCAGACCCAGAAAAACCGGGAGGAACGCGCCAAGAGGTGACCTGGAGGTCCAGGGCCACCATCCAGGCACCCGGCCCCCAACAGAAGCCGGACCCCAGAAGGATGGGGCGGACCGACCACGTCCAACGTACCCACGAAGATGACACGACGAAACGCAGGGGAAGAAGCCCACCCCGCCAGCTCTGAACCCCCCAAAGGGGGAGAAGCCGTCACCGATGCCACCAGAGGCCGGAAGACGACGCAAAGCGCCCACCAACAGCGGGACCATGCGAGAGGCAATAGAGCAAGCTGCTCCCCCAGCACCCCGCCAACAGAGAAAAAAAAATATAAATAAAAGTACACATACACATTATGCATATACATATACACAAACAAGATATGACATGTATACACATGCACACACACACACAGCGTACACATGCACAAGCGTACACCCAGGCATTAGGAAGCAATGTGGCGGAGGCTGACTCCCTACACAGTTTATAGTGTAGGATGATAGAGCCCAACAGGCTCAGGAACCTGTACACCTGTTGAACGACGGTTGAGAGGCGGGACCAAAGAGCTAAAGCTCAACCCCGCAAGCACAACGAGGCGAGTACATACAATGTAAATGTAAAGTACAAGTTGCCGACCAGTGGGCAGAGCACCACACCGGCCAGGCAAAGAAGGCACTAAACTGCATCAAAAGGCCCACCTCGACAGCAAAACCTCAAAGGCCCAGCACAACCACAACATGTGCCTAGACCCAAAAAGAGCAGTCTGCAAGCCAGGAAGACCCCGGAACCCCAGAAGGCAGAACCAGGTCACATGAGGAAACAAAGCCCCTGAACCCACAAAAGGGGGCCCAAGAGGAAGAAACCTCTGGAACGAAACCAAAGAACCCAAAGGAACCCAGAATCGAACCAGGGGGAGCCAAACCACCACAATTGCCGGCGGAGAACACCACAGAAGGCAAAGCGCAGCCCCTACAGAACCCTCTGGGAAACAGTCAGAACAGACCGAAAACCGAGGGACAAGGTGTGGGAGCAAGCCTAACAGCCAGAAACACTGAGCCCAAACCCATGGGCCCAGACCCCAGAAGCCCGGTGGAAATAAACACCAAACGTACCAAAGGAACAGTAACGGGCAGAAAACACCAGAAAAGCAAAAAACGACAACAGGAGAAGAAAACCCCCTGAAAAAGGGTGAAAAACTCACCCCAGACGCTCGCTCGCACACCCAGGCGTATGTAAACAAACCGCAACGCCGCCCTGGTGGCCACGCCGGGAAACAGGCAGACGAAAATGGCCGCCAGCAGGGGCTGTGCTGGACGCTAAGAGACACAAAACACGCCAGCAAAAGTGGGAAGCAAGCAGACTGGATGGGCTAAAAACTCCGCCCAAAAGCAGAAAAACCCCGGCAGGGGCAAACCGCCCCAGAACTGCTAGCAGGCATCCCCCACAGCCCCGGGAACCAGCAACAGAGGCCCCGGGGCAGAGCCGTCCTCCAAGCCCTCCGCCCTTAAAGAAAAGAAAGAGTCCATGGGAAAGGCAGCAAGAAAGGGCCGCTGGTAAGCCCCAGAAGCCTTGGCAGGAGGAACAGGCTCTAAAACCTCCGTCCCCCAACCCGAATGGGGCAGCCCCCGAAAACCGCCCGAGTCTCTGCCCCAACTAAACCCCGCCCCGACCCCGAAACCCGCAGACAGTCCGGAACCGGGAACAGGGAGGGAGGAGGGCGAACAGCACCGAACCAAAACGGGCGGCCTCGGGGCATCCGAGTGGGAAACCAACCTAACATGTTGCAGCAACCTAACCTAGCTTGCAACACGGATGCCGCCTGTACTCTGAACAGTAATAACATCAGGAGTACTGGAGAACAAGCAGAGAAACTCTCTCGCAAGACTCCGGGTCAAGGTGTCAGGGACCCAACAGGCAGCATGACGGAGGTAAATGGCGACTGTCACCTAGAGACAAAGGCACAGCAACCAACGATCCCGTACAAGACGGGTTGGTACCCGGAAGACACATGCAATGGTCCCCTGAGCCCAGACAGGGGTTTCCAGGGCCCGTAGGTTAGCAACTACGGGAAGCCCGGGCAAGGAGTTGCTAACCGGTTAAGAAACCCGAAAACAAGGGTAAAGATTAATACTGAAAACCCCCGGGACGTGTACAAGCACGGGGGCCTAGCAGAGGGCCGCCAAACACTACCAGTGGAACTATAGCCACACTATGCAGACCCCCACCAGGCAAGAAAATAAAAACAAAAGAAAAACCCCGCAAAAGTACACCGTCCCCAGAGGCAACAGGAACCGGCCGCCGCGTAGGTGGCAGGCAGCGCAACACCTTGGCGCCCTAACCAGCACAACACCAACTCCCTACCCAAGGCCAAACAAGGGCCCCAAGCCCCAGCTGGCCCCAAGGGCGAGGCAAATGCCGAGCAGCAAGAACCTCTACGGGAGCGGTTCCCGAACGCCCCAGAGAAGATAACCCTGACACGCAAGGGCAGTACTCACAGGGCGCCTAGGGAAGGGAACCCCTAGTCGCATGCAGCCCCGGCACTGATGAAATACTCCTGGCCACCGCAAACCACAAAAACAGCAGAGAACGCCACACGAGGCAAACACCGCCAAGGAATTTGAGGCCAGAGAAGCGTGTATCCCGGTTGACACTAGCTTACGAACTGACGGCAGCCGGCGCGGTGAGGTCCGGGGTCCCCCCCTCCCCCTCCCGGGAGGGGAGGGCTGCGCGGACAACCGGCGCGGCAGTAAAGTGATTGTTTGATTGTTTTCCTTGTGATTGTAGGGAGTTTTTCTACCTCTCTGTTCGGTTTGTTGTAGTTTTCTACCATGTGGGGTTTGTTTTGTTACGCCTACCTTTCTGGGTGCCTAACCCCGGTCGATGGCAGATAAGGAAAACCCCCAACCATATGGGGTTTTCCAGGGCCATTGCTCCCTGAAACCTCTCTGAAGGGGCCAGGTTCTGGCGCTGGTCCCTGGTAGGTCTGAACTCCATAGCTAGTGTCCCGGTCTAACATAACATACATTTGCCCGATAAGCTCCAGGGAGCCGTAGGGGCTCCCCACAGAAACTAAAGTTTTCAAAGCAGTTTCCTTAATATAAAATAAAGAGTACTGTGTGTATTTTATAGTTAAATATTTTATTGCCACTTTCCTTATCCATTAAATATAATATTAATACAATATAATTTTGCATGTGGTATCACAGCCCATTAAACCAATAATTGGCTACTATCATTGTATGTAAAGCTAACTACATATTCTTGCTCTTCAAATACGGTTATTTACAAAAATTAAAGAAAATCTATTTAGATGCAGTAAGTTCTTTATACTTGAAATACAGATATATATGCAGGAAAATAAAAATTAAATCTTCATTGATAAAAAATTAATGTTTGACAATATGCCAAACCTTAATATCTGTATTTCTCAATCAGAACACATTATTCAGCATAAACGTAATGAGCTGTACAGTACTAAAAACATTAGAAGAAAAACAGAAATGAAGAAAACAGGAAAAATTACTGCTTCATTTCTTTACTTGTGAACTATTTAAACTATTATATTTCATTATCATTTGTTAACATATCAATGCAATATGACATGTTGCTGGCAGCCTATGTTCATCGCCTCTTCACACAAACACTTGCATACAAATCTGTACAACACCAAATGTTTAATAATGGTCTCTATCACCTTTTCTATTATATTTTGTAAGGATCTGACTGTTTAAATGGGCATTTTATTTGTAACCCATCACACAAACATACACGTGCACATACATACAAAAATACTCTCACAAACACACACACATACATACATATATACACACACCATTCACAAGAAATCCTACACTGGTTCAGTTAGGTTACTAATATTCCATTGCTAGATTACATGCTATGAGTAAATTATGCAAATAACTGGCACATTAATCTGCTCCTAAGTCTTCATGTAATGAACTACTGTATTCATAAAATATAGGTTGTAATAGGAAAAACTCAAATTTAATTTCAATGCAAGCTTTTCAAATGTAATATTGTAGCCTTAAACAAAGACACAGAAAATTTGTGTAATTTCTTTGTTTAATTGATATATTGTAGTAAGCGATTTATATCTCGGTTATAACTTCAGATACCTGTTATTATGTGATACTGCTGTAATTTTCAAGAATCTGAAATAAATAAAACTTGAAAAAATATTATTTAGACAACATTGGTACATGTTAATCTATTATTGCTTTCTGTATTGTCATAGTCTGCTCAAGTACAAAGACCACCAAGGACAGCATTTAGTACAGCAGCTGACAAAGACATTATGCATTCATGCGGCTTCCATATTCACACAACCATGATGATAATGGACCCTTAAAATTCTGGTTGTACAAAAAAGTATTGGCTGTGATTGCTCTGCCATTTTTTTTTAATTACTAACTGTGATTGCTATAGTGTCTTTTCCTCCTTTTATAATAAAATTTTAAGCTAAGCAGTATTTTTACCCAAAAAGAAGGAAAAGGTTGGAAGAACAACCACACCATCATGAATATTTATCAAATGAACACAGCTTATATTCTATCAACAGAAGCTACTGAAAACTGTAGCTCATATTAACTGTACATAGTAATTATTTAACAATGTACTGTATTGTGTATTCTGACTGACCCTCCCCATATACATTTTTACTTCTGTTCCAAGAAATAAAACACTTTAAATTGTTACCTAAGTAAAATTTAAATCCTTTTAATAGTACAAAAATCTAAGCAGGCTAAATTTCAATTCTAATGGACATATTTGAGAGAAACGTGTTCCTCATTTTTCCAGGGTATGTACAAACCCACAAACACACGTATGTGTATAGTTACAGGATGGTCTACACTCATGGTGTCCTGTCGTGTAATCCTTTGAAACTACTGACGGTTTTGGCCTCCACCACTTTCTCAGTCACTGTAGCTTGTTCCACCTGTCTACCACTCTTTTTGCAAACACAGAGGTAGACAGTTGGAACAGGTTAAGCGAGTGGTGAAGACTGAAACTACTGATGATTTTGAAGCATTATATGACAAAAAAAAAAAAGTGCTGGGAAGACAGGACGCACCACAAGCGTAGCTCTCATTCTGTAACTACACTTTGTAATTACACACACATACCCCCACCCACATCCATCTTCACGAGCAGGCACTCTCTGAACACAACTGAAGGGCTTAGGAATGTGTGTTGTCAACACTTATTGCATACAACTCAAGCATCTGCACCAAATCCATTAGGTTTTCATAACAAACAAATCTTAATCCATTTTCAAATTTCTCTATGTGGCACATCACATTAAAAAATATATGTAAAAATAACATAATAATAATTACCACATTTCCCACTTCCATGGAGATAGAAGCTTAATAACTGTTAAGCTGGGAAATGATGATTTCTCCTCGGCTACATCTCATCTCTCATTAATGCAGGAAAAGACGTTATTTAATGTATTACTTAGCAATGGATGGCGTCACATTCCTAATACTGTAACTGCAAATGAAATGATATCTTTAATAACCATATCTATAATTAAACTAAAAGAAATAATTCTTTCCACAAATAAAATGTTGCATTTTTTAACAACATTTACAAATTAAAGAGCAATTTGTTTTAACAATTATATAACATACAGTATATAGAATATGCTTGAGGTACAGACACTTCAGCCACTTTGCAATTTTCCTGACAACGACTCATATGACCAAACCTTTCAGTATTTCTGAACACGAGTCACAGAGAAAAAATATACAGGTACTTCAAAGGTCAGTGGAGCTGGGCACATAGCCGATGTGGAAAGTGACGGGAATCCTTAGAGCACGAGAATACTTGGCTGAATTCTGGGAGCTGAGACAGGACAGCTTCCAATCTGAGGATATAAATTTTTGGAAAAAAAAAAAGAGCTATATTAGCAAGTTAAATATTATTGTAGACCAATTCAATACAAAACTAGATGTGGGAAATAAGTAATTATCAAGAGAAGGCACAAGCTAATGCAGGCTCCATTAAGTGCCTGCAAGATAAACATGTATGGCCAATATGTAACCTTACCAGAGTCATTTCTCACTGCCCGTTATGATGTAGATAGGGGACAATGGAGATGGGTTTAACAGTGGGTCTCCTAAAAATAAATTATGAATCCTGCAATCTCTAGATTGAACTTCACTATATTATGAAGATGTCATAATTCGCTATATTTCTTTTACTGCAAGTTCACTGTTGATTTTCATAATAGAGATTTTGTATTGTAGGTTTTAGCGTCTATAAAAATTTATGTTGTCTAGTCATAAACTTTAGCAATATGACTGTTGTATGCCAAAAAATTTTCATACTTGCATGAAAGATTTTGGGTAGTAATTTACATTTCAAGTAGCCTAAATGTTGCATAATCAAAGTCAACAAATATTCATAGGGTAGTTCGAACAGGTGTCTGATAAATCCCGCAATTTATTATTCTTAAAAACTATACTTTCAATACTTTCCAGCCACAAATATACTGCATGTTAGCAATTTATATGGATTATTGTAAGTGTCAGGTAATCTGTGGTTGGAGGCTGCCAAGAACCTTTGATTATGGTTTCTCATTACCAGGCACAAGACGTAAGTAGGTAAGTGATTATCAAAAGAAGGCACCAAACCGGGAAGGCTATGTAGCACCATCAAATGTGCGGAATAATCAGAGAGTGCTAAATATTACCAAGTATACCAATACGAGAACAGAAACACATAAGGCGAACGATATCAAAAGTATCCGATTCACCAAGAATTCTATCGAGGGACAAGCGACCGCAGGGGACGGTTGGAAAACAAGACACGCTCGTCCCGGAAGTCAGGACATTCAACAAGGATATGCACGACCATGAGAGGGACAATGTAATTTGGACAATAAGGAGCAGGGCGGCACTCCATTAAGTGACCATGAGTTAAGCGAGTATGGCCAATACGCAACCTCGCCAGAGCCGTTTCCCATTGCCGGTTACGATGGTAGGAGGACGGCCATGGGGGGACACAACTCTTTAAGAGTACGCCAGTTGTTACCAGTAACAGAGGACCAACAAGCCTGCCAACGGGTAAGGATGGAGGAATGAATAACTGGGTAAAAGTCGGAATAAGGAATACTGTTACAAGAGATGGGACAAGAGCGGACAGCTTCCCTAGTGGCAGCATCTGCACACTCATTTAAAGAGACACCAATATGGCTGGGAACCCAGCAAAACTCAACCGACTTAAATTTACTGTGAATAAGAAACAGCCAATGCTGTATCTCGACAACCACTGGATGAACCGGATTAAAAGACCCAAGAGCCATGAGGGCACTACGCGAGTCAACGACAACTACAAAGGAAGATTGACAACGAAAAAGCAGGAGACAAAGAGCATAGAGAATAGCATAAAGTTCCGCTGTGAAGATGCTAGTCTCCGGAGGTAAGTGACACATATAAGTGCTGTCAGGAAAAACAACAGAGTAGCCTACACTGTCCGCAGACGTAGACCCATCAGTGAAGATGGAAACAGAGCGGGAGTGTGAATTAAAGTGCTCAAGGAAAAGGCGTTTCAGAACCATAGGATGGGAAAAGCTTTAGTGATGTGGGTTAAGGATGTACAAAACTGCGGAAGGGGGGATTCTCCATGGGGGCAAAGAAGGAACAAGATGAGGAAAAATTTTAGAAATACGAACTGAATGAGAATCCTGTAAGCAAGATAACCGGACAGAAAGAGGGAAGTGGTGAAGAGGAAAAGGAACCACAGGAGGGGTAAAAGTTAAAGCACGACAGAGGCGAGAGGAAGGATGTTGCAAGGACCGCGCAAGATAGCGAAGACAGTAGCGATCACGGCAGTCCTGGAGAGATCGGAAGCCAGCCATACAAGCTGAGGACGGGAGTCGAACGAAAGGCACCAGAACCGAGGCGCAACCCAGTATGGTGCAAAGCATCAAGACGGCGAAGAATAGAAGGAGAAGCAGACGAGTAAGCAGGGCAACCATAATCGAGTTTAGACAGGATGGGAGAGGAATGTAAAACGAGGAGTGCGCACCTATCTGCTCCCCAAGAAGTATGGGACAACACCTGAAGAAGGGTAAGGGCCTCTTAGAGCATTCAACTCGGAGGTAAGAGATATGGGGCGACCAAGACAAACGAGTGCCAAAAATCAACCCCAAAAGCTTAGCAGAATCCTTGTACACAATGGGGTGACCATAAAGTGACAAAGAAGGACGAAGAATGACACGCTTCTGAGTAAAAGTCATAGCACAAGTCTTAGACGTAGAGAACCTGAAGCCATGATCGGTGGCCCAAGACGATATGGCATCAATCGCAAGTTGAAGCCAGCGTTGAAGGAGAGGTGAATCATCACCCCGACAGCAAATGGTAAGATCGTCGACATAGAGAGCAGAGAAAAACGCCAGAAGGAAGAGAGGAAAGAAGACCATTGAGGGCAACCAGAAAAAAAATAGTAGTAATCAGAACACTACCTTTGGACACACCTTCGTATTGCTGAAAAGAGGCAGAGAGAGTGGTACCAAGCCTCTACACGGTATGGCAGGAACGACGAGAGAGAGGAAGCTTTGGAGAAAGAGAGGGAGATTACCACGAAGGCCAAAAGAATGAAGTTGGGACAGAATATGATATCGCCAAACAGTGTCGTAAGCCTTTTCGAGGTCAATAAGGACGGCAACAACGGAGGTCTTTGCAGCAAAAGCAATACTAATATACACCTCCAAGTTATACAGGACATCTGTTGTGCTGCAGCACTTGCGGAAACCAAATTGAGAAGGGGGAGAGGTGGTGATAGTGTTCTAAGAACCACATCAGACGAACGTTAACTATACGTTCAAAGAGTTTGCAGACACAACTCGTGAGGGCAACAGAGCGAAAGTCCTTAGGGGAAGTCCCCAGAGACACTGGTTTTCAAACAAGACAACGGCAGAGCCAGTCATCAAGGACTGACGACGACTCCCAGATCTGATTATACAGACTCGGTAAATACTGAGACATACACGGAGGGAAATGGCGAAGCATCTCATAATGAATGCCATCGGAGTCCGCCACCATAGAACTGCAGAGGGCCAGGGCAGATCGAAGTTCAGAGAGAGAGGGGATCATTATAGAGAAGTCGGAGATGAGTGCAGAAATCTAAAGGACGAGATTCAAGGACAGGTTTACGAAGAAGCCAGGCACAAGAAGCTTGTTAGATTTATCAAGGTCATTTTGGGCCAATGAATGACCTTCCACAGCATGTAACCCACAACAGTTGTCTAGCTCCCAGGTACCTATTTACTGCTAGGTGACATTATGTTTATAGAAATGTGTCGAATCATTCCTGGAAATTGGAACTCGGATCAAATTGGTTGTGAGCCATCTGTGCTAACCACTGATGATCTTTAATAAATATAATTTCATGCTTGTGGAAGTGTAGATGTATTTTGTATAGTGTAAATGGAATGAGATATGCAAAATTAATACATTGTTAGGGAGGGGCTCCTATGGAGGCTCCTTGTTGCTATGCAGCATGAATAGCTTCAACCAGTAATAGTCCTAGCCAGGCCCTTGGGAGTCATTGTAAGCTAGGGGATCAAAGGCCAACACTGGAGGCATTAGGAGCTGAGGATACAAGATCACTTAGACCAAGGAAAGGTTACCAGAAATGTTGAAAAAGACAACAGCAAGGTAAACATAACACAGAAGACAAGACACTGAGATGATCCACCAGTTGTGAGGTGGTTCATTTACTAGATATAAATGTGTGCCATCCAGTAGCTGCACACTTATTGCTTGACCCCCCCCCCCACAGATAATGTGTCCAGTCATTTAACCTGGCATGTCATATCAATGCTTGATTCTCACACTTCAATTCTGCTGATGCTCATCAAGTTACTGGTTAATGATTTATTATAATTCTGGTGAGTTAAAACCATCCTTGGACTTAGTTCTGTGGAGGCCATATGCTTCTGAACTCATTCTATATTCTAGAATTTGCTCCATGTGTTTCCATGCCTCTCTTCATGTGTGGATTGTTATTAACCCTTCAGATGCACATATCAATCAGGGAAGATTGCCTCATTTCTGACCCCATTGTGCAAGTCAATGAGGGATGAGTTAAGGTACCGTGTAAGATTTAAAAGTACAATGGGGCCTCGGCTTACGATGCTAATCCGTTCCCAGAGACGGATCGTAAGTCGAAGCGATTTTTCCCATAAAAAATAAAGAAAATTGAATTAATACGTTCCCCGCCCTCCAAAATATTAACATACAAATACATTTTATACTGAATATAATGTTTTTTTCTAACTACAATACAGTACCTAAGTTTATCTTACCTTTATGGAGGGCTCTTGATGGCGTATGGAAGATGGTGATGATGGGGGAGGAGAGTTGTTAATGTTTGGAAGGGGAGTCCCCTTCCATTATCACACCAGGCAGTGATGTTTTTTCTGGGGTACTCTCTCTCCTACGTTTTGCCTGAATACCACTAGGACCTGGTTGTGGTTCAGTGCTTGTTTGTCTCACTACAAATTTGTCAAGAGACATTTGTTTTTCCCTTCGTTTTAACATTTGTCTGTAATGATGCATCATAGTGTCATTGAATAGGTTAAGGTAACAACCTACTGCAGCTTGATTTGGGCGAGTCGTTTCAGCAAAGGTTTGCAATTCTTCCCATGCCACACACATTTTCTTAATTGTTGAGGAAGAGACATTCTGTACTGGCACATCCTCCCCTCAAGAAATTTCCTCAGCTGTCAAATCGCCACTCGCATTACCACACAACACAAGAGTAAACCGATCTTTCATAAACTTGTGTCCAGGCAATGACTTCTCTTCCTTGGTAATGTATATTTTCTTTGGTAATCATTTCCAGAATAGCCCTGTCTCGTCACAATTAAACACTTGTTGTGGTAGGTACGCCTCACTCTGCACAAAACCTTTAAATTCGCCAATAAATCTTTCAACCGCTGGTTTGTCTGAGCTGGCAGCCTCCCCATGCCTCACAACACTATGAATTCCACTTCTTTTCTAAATTTCTCAAACCATCCCCTGCTCGCCTTAAACTCTTTCACTTCTGCATCACTCGTTCCAGGGTTTTCTTTAAACATTTCTACATTTACAAAACCCTGTTCTTAAATGCAAACCATGCTCTGAAACTCTCCCTGGACAGATGTAATAAGACCCATTATCACCACACCAGAAATAAATATCTCTTTGATATCCCCAGGGTCAAACTTAATCTGTGTAAACACTCTATGCAAATTAAGGGACCTAGTCTATGGAACTCACTCCCTAGTGAATTGAAAAACTGTAAAACTTTTGCCTTATTTAAAAGCAAAACCAAAAAGTACCTAATTTCATCTTCTTAGTTTTCTACACTGATCTTTAAATTTGTTCTGTACCTAGTGTTACCCAATCTCCTAATTTTTATGTATTTAACCCAAACAACCTTATCATTATGTTCATTGCTTTCTTCTTTTATGTGCTAGCCATATGCTGTATTGTGCCTACCAATTTTTGTCAACTACCATTCAAGCTGTCATTGCAATCAATCTTAGCTACCTATGTGCTTTAACATAATGTACCTACAATTTTCTCTCATCTTTTTTTTCCTTGCCATGTAGCGGTTATTTATTTTTTTTATATATATAAATTTTGCAAGTATTTACCTACTTAAAATTTTCTTAGATTAAGGACCTGCCCGAAACGCTGCGTGTACTAGTGGCTTTACAAGATTGTAATTACGATATTATGTATCCTCACATCCCCGCTGTACCTTCTTGTATATGCATAAATAAATAAATAAATAAATAAAATAAATAAAGGCCTTCATGCAATTTTCTTGCCTTTTCACAAATGATGGCCTCCAAAACGCTATCACCCGCTAACTCCTTGTTGTGTATCCAAAATAATAATAACTGTTCAACATCTTCAAGTGTTTGTGTTCTATGTTTCGTGATTATTGATACGCCTTTTGCCACTTTAGCACCCATAATGTCCTTTTTCTTAGCCAGTATGGTGGATATCGTTGACTGAGATTTGTTGTACTGCCTAGCCAGTTCAGCAACACCATCTTCATATTTATGAATGATCTCTTGTTCCTGCTCTATGGTCATTCTTACATGGGATCTCATATGTTGAGCCTTACCACTGACTTTCCTGGGACTCGTGGTGTGATATATAATAATTACTTTAATGTTCAAAATGCAAAAAATCACCACAAACGCAGAATTTCTTATAGGCGCGACCGTCACTAAGCGGGAAGCTGTAGTAAACTGAGGCAGGTCGAACCGCGTGACCGAGAACCACACGCTCGGTCGACCCGAATGTGTACCAACAAATATCAGAAGTCGACGACACCATCGGATGTCAAGTCGCATTTTTCAACGAAATTTACATCGTAACTCGAAATTATCGTAAGTAGGGGCAATCTTAAGTCGAGGCGCCACTGTATGTACCGTTTGTATACTGTGCTCTTAATTTTTCCACGGGCGTTCAGTAAACAGACACTATCTTGGAAAAAAGTTGTGGGCACCCCTCCTGGGTAGGAGAGCCTCTGTATTGAGAGAGTGACCATGAGTAGTGCATGCAGCAGCCACTCACAGCACTGCTGTGTCGCTTATGCCCACGGCATCACTTAATGATGAAATAAATAACAGCGATTATTTGGCAATGGTAGCGCCATAGAAGATGCTGACTGTGATAGACTGCATACGTGGTTCAGATATCAGTGAACCCAATGCTTGTTATGATGTTCACAACACAAAGCAGACATTCACAATACACAGCCATGGTTTCATGTGTAAGCATCATGAAATGGGACCTCATATTCCTTTAGAAAATAAACTTTGGGAAAATTATTCATATTCAGGATTTAGTGATCAGGATTTTGATAATAGCAGTGCACAATGAAACCACATTAACATGATTTATCAATGAGAAAATCAGTATAGGAGCCATGAGGAGGATTCGAACCAACTCACTTGGTACTCCCAAGTTACCACCCTAGATTATCATGCCATGACATGGGAAAGCAATTCAACCTGGGATTCCACTGAACCCCTCTAGGATTTCAAAGGCTAACACTTACATCAGGTTTAATCTCTGAACTTTTCTTAAGTATTTCTGAACTTCTCTAAAGAGTTATAAGAAACTGTAGCAACTGTATTAAGACTAAAATACTTGCTCCAAATTCTCAGAAATTGAAATGTAAGCAATGGATGTGCCTGTTAATTCCACATAACTTATTCCAGAGATTTCCACATTCCAGAAATGTCTACACTAATTATAATAATTATAATAATTCATTGTCAGGGGACAGGCAGCTGATGTATATTCATACAGATTAGGCTTATATCGAGGCTCCCCCCACCCCTCTCCTGTTTGGTATACATTTGGATCATGTTTATCACCTGATCTTATAGGGGAATCCAGGAGGAGTTTTCCAGGACAGTAAACATCACAGTAAGGCAAACAGATTAGAGGTACAATGCCGTCATCATACAGAGGTAACCAGAGACTACCCCAACCCCATGCGGCCTCAATATCAACATCCACCCCTCAACTGAGGTAGGACAAGTTCTCCTGGTTTGCAGACTTTCATTATTGCCTTTGATGACAAAGATAGGAGTGTTTTTGGAAATAGCAGGGCACAAAGTATCCTATACCATGCCATTTCCAAGACATTCAAGATCAAAGTGCACGATATCAGACCTAATAAAGAAAGGGACTTAATCGCAGTGAACCACAAACACAGCAAGGAATTGCAACTTTCAGATGTGCCTGACATCTGTAGATAAAAAGTCAAATACTACAAACCCCTAGAAGATCGATTAAAGAAATATGTAATCCGACATGTTGTAGACAGTGTATACGACATCAAGGAACAATTTCAGGCAGATGACATTCCAATCTTCGGAGTCAAAAAACCAGCGTTGAATGTCATGAAACGCCATTTTCTGGGTGAGACCCTGAGGCTTCCCAGAGCTTTCCAGCTTGATATGCTAATGTCAAACTTTGGCATCAGTCATGTGTATGGAGTTCTGTGGGCCTACTGGGGACTACGAGCCAGAACCTGGCCCCCTCATAAGAGGCACGAGGAGCAATGGCCTATAGAAACCCCCGTGTGGTTGGAAGCATTCTATGTCTGCCATCGACCAGGTCAGGCACCCAGAAAGGTAAACATTCCAAAACAAACCCCCTATTCTAGTGAAAATTGCGACGAAAAGTCGAACAAGTGGATAGAACTCCCCAAACAGAAACGGGCGCAAATGAGTATGACGTCACATCACCATGCCGCCCCCCCCCCCCTCCGTGGTAGGGAGAAGGGGGAGCCCCAGACTCCTGCACCAGCAATCCACCTCAGTTCTGAGGCTGGACATCAAAACACGTGAAAACCCACCTACCGGGGGAAGGGAGGGTTGCCGGGGAGCCTCTGGGTTTCACCTAGAAAATGGAGTTTCATTACATTCAATGCTGGTTTTCTGGGGGAGCCCCATCGACTCCCTGGAACTACTTACCAAAAGATGGAAACAAGAGGAACCTAATCCAGGAGGCAGAAGATGCACACTTCCAATGCGAAGCGGAGAAAAAAACTGCAACTGCCAACCTAAGGCCACACAGGCCCGACAAGGCCCAGGAACATCAACGAAGGAACGCAGAGCCAACCAACGAACGACGTGAGCATGGGGACAGACAGCAGGCTGGCAGGACCGAACCACTCCGCGGACGACCCGAGAGAACCACACCTTTTCTTCAAGAAAAGAAAAAAGAAAGTCTTTTTGGGGATAAAGTATGCAATGCGTTATAATCTGGAAGAAAATATGATGGTCGATGCAATTGAAAAACCTGACTTTAGGAGAGGACATTATGGCTACCTTAGAAAATTTTTTAGTGAGTATAATTGGACAGACTTGTTGCTAGGCAAGGAAGTGAATGAGATGTATGTCAAGTTTTGTGAAATATATGATAAAGGCACAAAAAAATTTATACCAAAACAGAGAAGCAGAACTAGGAAACAGGATTGGTTCGACAGAAAGTGCGAGAGGGCCAGAGACCAAAAGACACAAAAATGGAATCAATACAGGAAGAGGCCAAACCCCCAATCATACCAGCGATACAAAGATGCGAGAAACAACTACACGGCAGTGAGGAGAGAGGCAGAAAGAAATTTTGAAAAAGGGATTGCAGACAAATGTAAAACAGAACCAGGTCTATTCTATAAATTCATAAACAACAAATTGCAGGTAAAGGATAATATTCAGAGGTTGAAAATGGGAAATAGATTCACGGAAAATGAAAAGGAAATGTGTGAAACATTAAACGAAAAGTTCCAAAGTGTGTTTGTACAAAATGAAATCTTCAGGGAACCAGATACAATAAGAATTCCAGAGAACAACATAGAGCACATAGAGGTGTCTAGAGACGAAGTGGAAAAAATGCTCAAAGAGCTAAATAAGAACAAAGCAGTTGGTCCAGATGGAGTTTCACCATGGGTTCTGAGAGAATGTGCACCTGAGCTCAGCATCCCTCTTCAACTGATCTTTCAGGCATCCCTGTTTACAGGAGTTGTAGCTGATGTGTGGAAAAAGGCTAACATAGTTCCAATTTACAAGAGTGGAAGCAGGGAAGACCCCCTTAATTATAGACCGGTATCATTGACAAGTGTAATAGTCAAAATATTGGAAAAAATAATTAAAACTAAATGGGTAGCACACCTGGAGAGAAATGATATAATATCAGACAGACAGTATGGTTTTCGATCTGGTAGATCCTGTGTATCGAATTTACTCAGTTTTTATGATCGAGCAACAGAGATATTACAGGAAAGAGATGGTTGGGCTGACTGCATCTATCTGGACCTAAAAAAGGCTTTCGACAGAGTTCCACATAAGAGGTTGTTCTGGAAACTGGAAAATATTGGAGGAGTGACAGGTACGCTTCTAACATGGATGAAAATTTTCTGACTGATAGAAAAATGAGGGCTGTGATCAGAGGCAATGTATCGGACTGGAGAAATGTCACAAGTGGAGTACCACAGGGTTCAGTTCTTGCACCAGTGATGTTTATTGTCTACATAAATGATCTACCAGTTGGTATACAGAATTATATGAACATGTTTGCTGATGATGCTAAGATAATAGGAAGGATAAGAAATTTAGATGATTGTCATGCCCTTCAAGAAGACCTGGATAAAATAAGTATATGGAGCACCACTTGGCAAATGGAATTTAATGTTAATAAATGTCATGTTATGGAATGTGGAATAGGAGAACATAGACCCCACACAACCTATATATTATGTGAGAAATCTTTAAAGAACTCTGATAAAGAAAGAGATCTAGGGGTGGTTCTAGATAGAAAACTATCACCTGAAGACCACATAAAGAATATTGTGCAAGGAGCCTATGCTATGCTTTCTAACTTCAGAATTGCTTTTAAATACATGGATGGCAATATACTAAAGAAATTGTTCATGACTTTTGTTAGGCCAAAGCTAGAATATGCAGCTGTTGTTTGGTGCCCATATCTTAAGAAGCACATCAACAAACTGGAAAAGGTGCAAAGACATGCTACTAAGTGGCTCCCAGAACTGAAGGGTAAGAGCTACGAGGAAAGGTTAGAAGCATTAAATATGCCAAAACTAGAAGACAGAAGAAAAAGAGGTGATATGATCACTACATACAAAATAGTAACAGGAATTGATAAAATCGACAGGAAAGATTTCCTGAGACCTGGAACTTCAAGAACAAGAGGTCATAGATTTAAACTGGCTAAACACAGATGCCGCAGAAATATAAGAAAATTCACCTTTGCAAATAGAGTGGTAGACGGTTGGAACAAGGTAAGTGAGAAGGTGGTGGAGGCCGAGACCATCAGTAGTTTCAAAGCATTATATGACAAAGAGTGCTGGGAAGACGGGACACCACGAGCGTAGCTCTCATCCTGTAACTACACTTAGGCAATTACACTTAGGTAGCTGCTAATTGCCCTGGAACAGGGAAGAGGGAAACTCGGAGCAACTCAAAGCACGACCCTGATCACGGTAGCCGTGGCACGCCAAACATGGTGCAGTGCCGCAACCAAACACAAAACATGATGCACCATTTGCCAGACAAACCAAGCATCAAACAACCCATGGGCCTCTCCAGAAAGCAGCCATGCCAGTTCTCACCAGAAGAGAAGGAAACAGCCGCGGGTGAACAAACCTATCAGGAGAATCAAAAGAGCCGAAACCCAGGCGCCGGAGGAAGGCATGAAGCACTCCAACCCGACCCCCAGACGCCAACGCCAACAAGAAAAGTGCCTCGGAAAACAACTCGGAACCGAAGGGGTCACCACAAACCGAAGAGAAGAGAAAAGAGCACGCAATCCAAGAACCAGGATGGCTCAAGCAGGGCAAGAGCAGACCGGAGGTGAACCACACCAGAGACGGCTCCCAAAACGGTGCCGAGGCAACTTCCAAAACCGAAGCAACCTGGAGCGGCTTCACCAGCGCCGCACAAGACAAGGCGACAGTATGTGGCTAGATGATGGCCTTAAACTTCCACAAAAGATGGACCAGACCACGCCAAGAAAACATAGCAAACCGACAAAGGGACAAAGAAAAAGGAAGGACCGCCAAAGAAAACCCCACACCGCTGCCAAGACTGGACGCAGGTGGGACACCATCAACGAAGCCACCTGACCACCATCAGATGGCGAGATACTTGAGGCAGAACCGAACCAGCCCCGCCATGTACCGATCGAGCATAGGAAGAGGCGGAGCCACAGGAAAACCTCGGGTGCAACCACCAAGCCAGCAGAGCCGGAACCCAAGCCAGCAAGGAATGAGAAGGAACATCTGCCGTAGTACAGAAAACTTTCCAATGCCATCGAGCTCGCCCCGGAGATCGGAGACACTGTGGTTCCAATGCGAGACTCGTGAGAAGATCCGGAAAATGCCAACTGGCAGGGTAAACCAGGAAGCCAGGAACCCAAACTTGGCAAACCGGGAAAGAACCAAACATAGGGGCGGTGCAAAAAGCAGGCAACTGAACATGGACAAAGTCCAACTTAGCCCCTCTACTCAGAGAGAACCCCAGCAACCTCAGAGGCCCAAGACTGTTCAACACACCTCCACGACACAGAAGGGGCAAAACAGGCCGACCCCACACAGTGACCAAGAGAGAACTGGATCAACACCTCCAAAGGATACCTGATCAACCAGGCTGCACACAGTCACGCCAAACAGCTTGGGCGACCAGTCCCGCAACAAGGAGGACTGGTCGTTGACCGGGCCGAGGGGACGCTAGGCCCCGGAAACACTGCAAAGTAACTGCAAGGCAGCAGTAGGTGTCAAGAAGCAACCCGTCCTCGCAAATTCGTATAGTCAATATTGACTTATTAAATACGTGCATAGGTGATATACTAAACATAATAGTTTACCTTGAAAAGATTCATAGAAAACACCGACCTAACCTAACCTTGTTAGTATGTTAAGATAAGCATCTTATTGCTTCGTACTTACAATTATTACTTAACCTATACCTATAATAGGTTAAGTAACAATTGTAATTATACCTATAATAGGTTAAGTAACAATTGTAATTACGAAGCTATAAGATGCTTATCTTAACATACTAACAAGGTTAGGTAAGGTCGGTGTTTTCTATGAAGCTTTTCAAGGTAAACTATTATGTTTAGTATATCACCTATGCACATATTTAATAAGTCAATATTGACTATACGAATTTGCGAGGACAGGTTGCAAGAAGCACATACTAAACCACACAACAATGTGTAACGAGAGGGGCAAGGTAACGTCAGAACTATTACATCCCTGACACTTAGTTAGCACAGCACAAACAAGTGTAAACTAACTTGTCCAGGGCTTCTCGCAGACGTCAAGCCCTGATGAGTATACATGTATGCTGCAAATATGCAGCATAAATATGCTGCATATTTGCAACATACAATACATGTAAAACCCAGATAATCGTTTAAATCGTCATGTGACAATAACCTCATTACACCGTGATTCAATTTATGGCTAACTGCTGTCCAAAGGTTATGGAATAAATTGCTAGCTGCCAAAACCACCAGCAGTTGAAATCATATGACAAGGATTACAGGGAAGATGAAACACGACGAGCATAACTAATCCTGTTACTACACTTAAGTAATTACACACTGAACATTGATGGGACATTTCATAATGCTGGAGTACATCTATATTACTGTACTATAAATATAAAATAAGTCCACCTTTACACAGACTCTGCTTTCTACATAAACCCTCTTCACAGCATTACCTTTGTTTATTCATCAGTGAAGAACTACAAGTTCGTTCTATGTCCTCTTGCTGCACTGTTACATCTGAACATATACTCTGGAAAAGAAGATGTAAATTTATGAACAGTATATTAATGCATCGAGGGAAAACATCAATATTTCTATGGCTGTAAAAGTTTTTGGCCTGTCACTCGATGCATTGTATTTAAAATATTCTATATCCTAATCTTTTGGCTTGCCATATCTTTTCTAAGTAAATGTTTAAGAGTACACATCCAGCCTGACTGCAATGGCAGCAGCATTTATACAAAGGAAAAATGCATATCAGTCAGTTCTTGGGTTTATCAATAACTGCATAATGGAAAGCCATGTTCATGAAGAATCATGCACCATAATGAGAATGATAGCATACTAACACACACTGATGCATGTACTATGTAATAGCATTAAATTAGATAAAATGTAATATATGTAACTACTAGAGATAATTACACAGGGATGACCAAACTAGAGAGATCCTGTATACAGTATCCACTCAATTTAACGGCCTATATGGGGCTGTACCCTGGTCGTTATTTCCGGAGCTCCGTTATTTCCGAAGTTAAGTCGGGTCGGGTAATTTTTCAAGTAACATTCGGGTAGGATATATTTTATACTGTATAATTAAAATTAAATAAAGTTCATTGTGTAATTGCGTTTCAATTTAGTGCCACGCCGACGATTAAGCCAGCTGGTGGCTGCTGCATGGATGATGTGTGAACACGGTCTGATCAAGTCCAGATGGGTGGGAAAAAATTGGTTCATTCCTTTGTATTGCAAAATATTTCATGTATCAATCAGTGATTGTTAATATTTTCTCAATAAAATTTTAGAGATGTGTTTTGCTTTACCCTGAACAGTGCAGGTAATGTATTTTTAATGTTATGACACAGGCTGTGGCGGCCAGGCCATAACAATGGCGATCGAGCCTTGTCACTGAGAGCTAGCCAAGACGAAATATTTTGAGCTCACCTTTTCTCTGCTATCGATAGAATATACATTTGCAGAGACTAATATGTAGCTTTTGTTGAAAAAAAATTAATATCTTGTAATACTATAATAAAATTGGTAAATTGACTTACTTTTATTGAAGCTGAAGATTACGTCATCCTCTGCAGCACTTGTTTTATATTGTTCAGTACTATATACAGGGTACATACAGTATGAACACTTATTTTCAGGCATTCACTTCACACAACAGCTAGCCTTACTACTAATTCACACGAGTTCTAATTCATTCTCGAGTTCTAATTGAGTTCTAACTCATTCACAATTGAAAATTATTTCTACTGTATATTTACACTGTACAGTATCTTTTTGTCAAGGCTTAAATAATCATTAACACTTAAAATACTGTATTCTATCAACACTTTTTACACTAATTTATATGCCTTTCAATCATATTTTATATAGTTAGTGGAGGCTACACGACTTTTGATGGGAATTCAGCATCAGCGGGTGCAACATGGCTTGCAGAGCATTCGTTGCCAGCGGAGGCTGCACGTCATGTTGATGGGAATTCAGCATCGGCGGGTGAAGCATAGCTTGCAGAGCATTCGTTGCCGGTGGAGGCTGCACAACTTGTCGATGGGAATTCAGCATCGGCGGGTGCAGCATAGCTTGCAGAGCATTCGTTGCCAGCGGAGGCTGCACGACATGTCGATGGGAATTCAGCATCGGCGGGTGCAGCATAGCTTGCAGACCATTCGTTGCCGGCGGAGGCTGCACGACATGTCGATGGGAATTCAGCATCGGCGGGTGCAGCATAGCTTGCAGACCATTCGTTGCCGGCGGAGGCTGCACGACATGTCGATGGGAATTCAGCATCGGCGGGTGCAGCATAGCTTGCAGACCATTCGTTGCCGGCGGAGGCTGCACGACATGTCGATGGGAATTCAGCATCGGCGGGTGCAGCATAGCTTGCAGACCATTCGTTGCCAGCGGAGGCTGCACGACATGTTGATGGGAATTCAGCATCGGCGGGTGCAGCATAGCTTGCAGACCATTCGTTGCCAGCGGAGGCTGCACGACATGTTGATGGGAATTCAGCATCGGCGGGTGCAGCATAGCTTGCAGAGCATTCGTTGCCGGCGGAGGCTGCACAACTTGTTGATGGGAATTCAGCATCGGAGGGTGCAGCATGGCTTGTAGGGAACTCGTTGCCAGCGGATGCTGCATGACTTGTTGAATTCCCAGTGGGTGCTTTCACGAACCGTTAAAATCATGAATTTATCTATTTTTGTCTGAATCTGATTTTCTCTGGCTAATATTCTGAGACACTGCTCTCAGCCGCGTGAGTTAACAGTAAACAAAGCGGTCACATGGCCAGGCGCAGTACGTTCTAGGTCCGTGGGGAAAAAAAATACCTGTTGCGTATACTATAAAAGGTATTTAATAAGAAAACAAATTATTTTGTTTAATAACAATTGTTTTAAAATATTTTATTAATAATAATTTAGAGTTTTCTTCATAAAACTGAATCATTTTGAAAGAAAGTTAAGATTAATATACCACTCTGGATGATCGCCTGGTCGCCATGTGAGGGGCTGCCGATGCCAAAACAAACCCAATACCAACCGTCGGTAATATCGACTACCAGACCGGTATACGAGGCTCCAGATACCGATCTCCCAAACCGGTCGTTAATACCGGCAGATCGGTATAAAAGAGGCCGTTAAATTGAGTGGATACTGTATTTACTCAAGTCTTTACAACCTTCATTCATTTATACTTTACCTAGTAATCACTAAATTTAGGCACAATTTACCGTTATTCTTGTACACAACATTTATGTGAACCTACTACATCCAATCCATCTACTGAATAGAAATAGTAAACTCTGCATAATAAAAAATTTAATGAAACCATGCATTTAACCCTTAAACTGCGCAATGCGCCTGCAGGCTCACGTCTGGTTTGCGCAACGCGCCTGCAGGCTCACGTCTGGTTTGCGCAACGCGCCTCCGGGTATTTGTATTTTCACGTTCCATTCAAAACTCCCCGGCTACATGGAGTTCACATCAGCTTCCTCAGGGCTCTTGTAAACAGACGCCATCTTTAAAAAAAATCGTGGTCCACATTCCCGGGTGTGGGAGCCTCAGTAGTGTGTGAGCAACCAAGGCTGGCGCTCGCAGCATGAGCGCACAGCACTGTTGTGCAGCGTGTGACCACAGCATCGCCTAATAATGTCAAAATATATATATAACTTATATTATTTAGCCATGAAAGTGTTATAGAAGAGCCTGCGTGTGATAATGACTGGGTACAATGTTCAAATATCAGTGATTCAATGCTGTTCGCGATGTTCACAGTGCTAGCCACAGAACCACAGCATTATTTCGTCCATCTAGGAATCTTCAAATGATTTCTTAGGTTCCTTTTCAAAATAAACGTGTGGTCAATTATTCATTTACAGGAATTAGTGACCAGGATTGTGATAATAGCAGGATTGTGGTTATAATTAGCGTTGTGCGTAGTATTGTGGAAGGATGAATTTTGGTGAGGGAGGGAGGGAGAGAATTGAGGTAGCCACTGTGTGTGTGTGGCAGCCACTCTTGTTTGGCTCACCATACTAACTTAGTGGTTCGCTATGGGCAACACATATGTACATGTGTGTATATAGTGTAATAACAGCAACAGGAGAATGTTGAGAGGAGCTATTTTGGTGAGGGAGGTTACGTAGTAATCGTAGCGTCGTCTGCTGTGTGATTTTTCATGCAGTGTATGGTGGCAACTGTACTGTTTGGACACAATACCGGCTTACTTGCATAGTTCTGGTAAATAAAACATGTAGATAGGTATATATAACATGTGTAATTAGTGTAATAAGAACAATAACAGAATGGTGGGAGGAGCAACATTGGCGAGTAAGATGTTGGAGTGAGGGAGACTGGCTGGGTGTGGCTGCTCTCACTTGAGGTGTTCTAAGTGTGTTGATGGTGAATGTATATAGTGTGTGACAGTGCATAATAATGTGTAAATAGATTGTATATATACATAAATTAGCATGATACATAGTAAATATGTGCAGCATATGTACATCATGCACGTAACACAGTGTCTTCGAACAGTACAGATGTTTTACTGCCATAATATGGTGTACGTGTTCATTATACATAGGATTAGCACGTAAAACAAATAAAATGTATTTGGAACTGTGTGCAAAAAATGAACAAAAATATATTCGCGGCAACTCGCGCGCCCCGAGCGTACGTCATGGGCGAATGGGGAATGATGACGTCACGCGCCAACTTACGGACCCCATAACAACCAAAGTAAGTACAATTTCAATTTTATTTTTTACATACCCATACTGAGGGAAGGGTTTTTGACACTTTAAAAAATCAAAAGAATTTTTTGCAGAGAATTTATTTCCTGCGCACTGTGGGGGTGTCATATTTGGAGGCAATGCAGTTAAGGGGTTAAGGTCCTTACAATGAGTGTAAATATAAGTAAAATGCACTAAACAATATTAATGTGACTTGTCAATATGCATTTGCAATGTAATAATTTAACTACTCACTCCAGCATAAGCCATGAAAAATATATTGGTGGTGTTTAGACTCTCAAAGCTTGGATGTTGGGGCTGGGGCTGCAACTTCATCAAGGAGAGGTATGCCTGAAACATATTTACTTGTACAGTAATATTAATTAATTAAATAATTATGTTAGACTTGTCATTATTACTAAGCACACATAAGGAACTTCCACAGATCTGTCCCCCCCTCGTAGGCAGCGAGTTGCTTATCGAGGGGGTACCTTATAGTAGATTGTTTCTATTCTGCTCTTATCTATATGATTGTTAATTGTATTTTTTGCATTTAATTGCTTATTTGTTTTTATTTTAGCAGTAAGTTACCTATCTCATATCTTATTCTCATCAGAATTCTGAATGCAATCAGAATGCTGGATTTAGGAACATCATGCGCATGATCATAGTCCACAGGCTGGCTGGACTTATGATGCAGGACAACATAAAAAACATGAATCTTGGAACAGGGAACAAAGGAAGAAGAATCAACCCACAAAGCATTCACTGAGGCAGAATCAGTGGCATAATGTAGTGGTGAAGACCCACCACTGGGCAAAATACAAGATGCATCCCTGACCGAACCAACCAAAACAAACAACCAAAGGACCCTTCCGAAAGCTCAGCAACTCGTTCTTAGCCAACAAAGGAGATGGCTGCAAATCAATACAACACCCACCTGGGCCAACAGAACAAAAACCCTGCCTTCAGAGAAGAGCGTAAATCTTTCTGACCCTACAACCAAGCACAATAAAAAAAAAGCATTGAATGTAATGAAATGCCCTTTTCTGGTCGAACCCTAGAGGTTCACTGGAGCTATCAGGCTAATGAGTGATATATTAGACCGGGGAATTAGTCTATGGAGTTCGACCTACCAGGGACCACGAGCCAGAACCTGGCCTCTTCAGAGAGGTTGCAGGGAGTAATGGCCCTGGAAAACCCCTGTGGTTGAGAGTTTTTCTTATCTGCCATCGACCGGAGTTAGGCATCCAGAAAGGTAGGCATAACAAAACAAATCTCATATGATATTCAAAAGACAACTAACAACCAAAAAGAGAGGTAGAACTCCCTCCAATCACAAGAAAACCAGGAAACAAGCAAATGTCACACTCCACTGCAGCGCCGCTCGTTCGCACAGCCCTCCCCTCCCCGGGAGGGGAAAATGGGGAGCCTCGGACCTCCCCACCAGATACTCAGTCATCCATTTCAGAAGCTAAGCATCAACCCCATGAAAACTGGCAACTAGAGGGAGGGAAGGTTGCCAGGGAGCCTCTAGGGCTCACCCAGAAAATGGCATTTCATTACATTGAATGCTGGTTTCCTGTGGGGAGCCCCTTCGGCTCCCTAGAGCTACATAACCAAATATAAGGAAAAGAGGGACTTACCCGGGAGGCAGCCACCACACACTCCTCAACGCTAAGTTGAGACAACTGACTGCAATCGCCGACCCAAAGCAACACAGGAATGCCCAGAAGCAGGAATGTTAACCAAGTAATGGGCAGCCACGACCTTGTTCAACCTCCAAAATCCACCACGCCCGAATATCAGCCCAAGACATGTTGCCAAACACAGCAGCCAATGTGGCAAACTTCCTAACATCATGGGCACGAGGATAGACCACAGGTTGGCTAGACTTAATAACCCTGCGGACGACCTGGGAGACCCTACCCCTGGAACAGGGAACAAGGGGAACTGTATGAACTAAAAGCACATCCCCAGCCACCGAAGCCGAAGCGCACAGAGAATGGCAAAGAGCCGCAACCGGACACAACACATGATGCACCCCCGGCCTGACCAAGCATCAATGACCAAAGGACCCCTCCGGTAAGCAGCAGTCTCACTCTTTGCCAGAAGAGAAGGAGAAGGCTGCAAACGAACAAACCAAAAAACAGGACCGAAAGAGCAGGAACCCCTGCGCCGGAAGAGAGCATGAAACTCCCAGACCCGACCCCCAAAGGCCAAGGCCAATAAGAAAAAAAGACCCTCAGAAAAACAATCTTGAACCGAAGGGGCCACCACAAACCGAGGAGAGGAAAGATAAGAGAGCACCCTGTCTAAGGACCAGGATGGCTCAGGTAGCACATGAGCAGGCCTGAGGTGAAAGCGTAAATGGAATGGGGTAGAGGAGACATTCACCCCGAATGCAAGCTGGAGCAGCTCCGCCAATGCCGCACGATATGAGGTGATAGTATTAGGCATCAAATGATCGTCCTGAAAAAGCCAAGACAAAGGACAAGACAACCCAATCCGAAATAGAAGAAAACCTACAAAGAGAGAAAATGGCAGAAAGAACGCCAGGAAACTTCATACTGTTGCCAAGACGATGCTCTCAGATAGGACACCAACGAAGCCACTTGATCACTAAACCAATGGTGACAAACACGTGTCAGAAAGACTAGACACGTAGAACAGAGAAGACTGAACCAGCAGTATACCAAACTGGACCGACCAGCTGGAAGAGGCGGAGACGCAGGAAACGCAACAGGTTCGCACACCGATGAAGCAGCGCCTGGAACCAAGGCTGGACCAGCCACCAAGGGGCCACGAGGACTATTCTCCCTTGGTAGGACTAACCGTGTCAGAACCTGAAGCTACAGCAGGATTGGGGGGGAAGAGGTACAGGTAACCCCACCACGACCAGTCCTGCCAAAAGGCATCCACCGCGACAGCCTTGCAGTTGGGGAAGGGCGCTACATATATCGAGAGACACCGAGACCATGCCGACGTGAAGAAGTCATGTTCGGGAGTCCGTACGTCTGGCATAGCTAACGGAAGGAATCGGCATCGACTGTCCATTCCGTAGACAGAGGAATGAACTGAGACAGGACATCTGCCAGGACATTGGACACTACCCGGATATGAACCGCACAGAGAGCCAACCCCCGAGATGCCAGCAGATGAGCCACTCAAAGCGACCAGCCCCAAAGAGGCAAGACCAAAGAGAACCCCCGCGGTTCAGGCAATGAACCACTAGAGAACAGTCCGAATGGAGCCGGATGGTCGAACCCCAAGCGACCCGAGCCTCTGAAGCGAAAGCCAAACTACCGCAAACTTTCGCACCATGCCCGATGGAAGGATGGACCACATTGCCCCTGGCGGCCTGATGAGCACTGGTCACAAAGCTCCAGCCGAGAGACGACGCGTCTGAGAACACGTCGAGTGACGGTTCAGGTAGGCGCCAAGGCCCTGAACCCTGAAAACCCCAAAAACCCATAGAGGAAGCCGGTGACACAGCAACCGATGCAAGGCCCCTGGTGAACGAACCCGGCAATCGCAAGAGAAGCAGAAGGGGCATCCCCAAAGGAACCAGAACAGATGCCGAAGCCAAACCCGAACTCCAACCCGACCCAGCGGGTAGACCAGCACGACGAAGTTCAACTCCCGCACAACAGCTCGAGCAACCGCCGAGAGACACTCTCCCCCCACTCCCTGAAGGCGGGTCTTCAACTGCAGCAACACCTCCAGAGGGGGAGACATAAAAGCCATCTGAGAGTCCCAAACAAGACCCAGCCAGGTCCAAACCTGGGACGGAACCAAATGGGACTTCCTCCAGTTCACCAGGAACCTGAACCCGGTGAGCTGGGAAAGAACCATACCCCTGGCAAGCAGACAAGCTGACCGACTGGGAGCCCACACCAGCCAGTCGTCAAGGTAGGCCAGGGCCAGGGCCCCGAACCCCTAGCAGACACAGGCGGGTCACCATGACCCTGGGTAAGATGAGTGAATACGCAAGGTGCCAGAACTCGAGCCAAAAGAAGGCAATGAAAGCAATAAACAGACACCCCACCACAAAAACCTAACTAGTCCCTGAACCCCTGGATGAATAGAACCGTGCCAATGCACGTCCTTGAGGTCTGGGGACACCATCAAGGCATGCGGCTTCAAAAGAAGCCAGACACGAGACAGAGCAGTCATCCGAAAAGAGGGGCAAGAAACGAGTTCAGATGGGACAAATCCAGAATGAACTGCAGATCCGCACAGTCCCGTTTCAGCACTGGAAATACACAGGAAACCCACCTAAGGGACGGGGTCGTTTCAACCACGCCCAAGTGCACCCACGCCAAGATAACCTGACGAAGTGCAGGGAAGAAGCTGCCCCCGCCAGCCCCAAACCCCCGAAGGGAAAGGAGCCGCCCAACGCCACCACAGGCCAGATGACACGACCAAAAATGCCCACGAATCATGGGACCAAGCGCGAGCAAATCGAGCAAACCTCTTCCCATCTCCCTGTCAACTGGGAGAACTGCAAAAGGGCCGACAACCCTTACAAGAAGCCGACCACCGAACAGAGCGATCACTAAGTCAACCTGATGATGCCGGCTTCAAAGGCTCAGAAGCTGGCACCAATGGCCCACCTCGACCAACAGAACCCTAAGCCCTGGCATGACCCTTCCAAGAAGACCGAGAAAGGCCACCCCGGAATCAACAAGTCCGACATAGGACGACAACAAGACGAAGCCGCCTGCAGAAACTGCATGACCGCAGCCTCTGCAAACAGCAACGGACAAAACGGAGATGAAAACTTAAGAGCCAGGGGTCCAAGTGGATTCTAAGGAGAGGGTAAGTACAGCCTGATGGCACACAAGACGAGAAGCAAAGATCAAAGACACCGCCTCCTTCAGGATAGGTGAAAAGAGCTTCAACAGTGTGGCCAATGCCCGAACCGCCGAGGACAGCACACTAAATGAAGCCCGGTACTCAACGCCTCCACATCATCCAAGCCAGGCAGAAGACAGTTCGAGAAGGGAAAAGATGCGCAAGACCAAAGCCCACAGTCAGAATTTGTGGAATTTGTGGAATTTGAACAGAATTTGTGCGCCCATGGGCGCACAAATCCTCAGCAACCAAGAATGCCAAAAGGAGGAACCTACACATGCAGCTGCACAAGGCCAACATCTCAAGAAAGCACAGGGACGAACAAGCATGCATTAACCTTAAACTGCACAAATCATAATATATATATATATATATATATATATAATATATATAATATATATATATATATATATATATATTTCAGTGATAAAACTGAAACCGCACAAGTCTATATATATATGATTTGTGCCTAGCGCTATAATTTAAAACACCCGCCTGGGATAGGAGCAGCTATAGTGCAGCCACGACCGATAGTTGCCAGATGCCACCTAGAAAAAAAATCCAGGCCAACATTCCTGGGTGCGAGAGCGTCAGTACTCAGCAAGCCACCAAGGCTGACACATGCAGCATGAGCTCACAGCACGCTGCAGCTTGTGACCACAGCATCGCCAAAAAATGTCCAAATATATATGTACATGCTATTATTTAGCGATGATAGTATTACAGAAGACCCTTGACTGTGATAAAACTGACCAGGATTCTGATATAGCACGATTGTGGTGATATTAGCGCTGTGCTCCATGGTGGGAGGAGTAATGCTGAGGGAGGAAGGGTGGTGGCGTCACCTTCTGACTGTGTGTGCCACATTTATTGACTGGACTTACCATACCAGCTTAGTGGTTCACTATGGTGAACACAAATGTACATACTTATATATAACGTGTGTGTAGAGTGTAATAACATCAATAAGAGTATGGTTGGGAGCCGCCACTTTGGTGAGGGAGGTGCATCGTCTGCATGACTTATACAAATACAAATACAAATATTTATTCAGGTAAAGTACATACATACAAGGTGAAATACAAAAGTTGATGGATTCATAGATAGAGTTAGTACATACAATGCCTAAAGCCACTATTACGCAAAGTGTTTCGGGCAGGAAAAAGACTAAAACTTAATACTAACTTAGATTAATTATAAATGTGCTGTGAAAAAATCAGATAAAAATGAAAAAAAAGGGGGAAACATGGCAGAAAAAAGCAAATACAATTTGGTCAACAAACAGCATTTTTAAAAAATCGTAGACATAGGTGACATTTGGGGGTGAGGTATGTTACATTGAGTTAATTAGGTGGTACTTAATTTTTATCTTAAACTGGTTGGGAGAGGTACAGTCTTTAACATAATTGGGAAGGTCATTCCACATTCGAGGTTCCTTGATTTGTAAAGCATTCTAGTTGACTAAGGCTCCCAGTCGTTCCGCTTGTCTGCTTGCCAGAGGTGTGGTTCTTTCCAGATTGCCGGGTTTGGTTCCTGGTGATCTGGAGGCCTTTCCATCTGTTCCGTCCCATGTTCGGACCTGGGCCTTATTTAGGGCTATTGGGCCACTCCTTGTCTTTCCCTCCAGAAGTGTTACTGCGGCTGTGGTCCCGCCTTCGGCTGTTCATGAGGGGGTCCCGGGTTGCTCGAGCGTTTGTGTGGGAGTCTGAACTTCGACGTGCTGGTCTGCCGCGGGTCGGGTTTGGCTTCAGCGTCTGTTTGGTTCCTTCGGAGACTCCCCTTCCGCCTCTTGCAATCATTGGGTTCGTTCCTCCAGGGATCTTGTGTTGGTGCTGTGTCACCAGCTTCCTCTTTGGGGGTTTTCGGGGATCTGTACCTTGGCACCTCCCAGAGCCTTCGCTCGATGTGTTCACGGACGGGTCATCTCTCGGCTGGGGCTTTGTGACAGTGTTCACCAGGTCGGCGGGGATGGTGGAGTCTGTCCGTCTGTCGGGCTCACAGCACAGTTCGGGAGTTCGTGGCTGTCTGGTTTGCACTTCGGAGGGTTTGGGTCCCTCGGTGCTCTACCATTCAGCTCCATTCGGACTGTTCTCTGGTGGTTCTTGCTGGAACCACAGGGTTTCTCTTAGGTGTTTGCCTTTGGGGTTGGTCCCTTAGAGTGGCTCGTTTGCTGGATTCTCGGGGTGTGGTTAACCGTGAGGTTCATGTCCGGGGTGTGTCCTGCGTCCCGGCGGACAGCTGTCTCGGTTCATTCTCTGTTCGCGGATTGGCCAGTCGTCGCCAACTCGTTTCATGGGCTCTGCTGGACGTAGGACCCTGGCATGGACGTCTTCGAGTCGGCGTGGTCTAGGTGTCGCCCATTCATGTGGCGCCGTTACCCACCTCGAGGCGTTCACGTTGGATGCTTTTTGGCAGGACTGGTCGAGGTGGGGTACCTGTTCCTCTTCTCCCGGTCCAGCTTGCTTCGGGTTCTGGCCGTTGCAGCCCGTCCCATGAGAGAAGTCTTATGGTCCTTGGTGGCCGGCCCAGCTTCTTTTTCAGACGCTGCTTGATAGGTGTCGAACCCGGGGCTTTTCCCACGGCTCCCCTATTTCGGCAGGTTGGATCGGTCCTGTACGTGACTGGTTCGACCTTCTCCTCGGCTCTTCGCGCTGGTATTTTGACGCGGGTATCACCATCTCTGTGGTGTTCACGGGGCCTTGTTGACGGTGTCCCACCTGCGAGCTTCGTCTTGCGACAGTATGACTCCTGGTTTTCTTACTGTTACCTCGTTTTGTGTGGCGCTGGCGGAGCCGCTCCGGCTTGCATTCGAGGTGGACATCAATCTGCCCCGTTTCGTACGCTTTCTCGTGTTTTGTTCACCTCCGGCCTGCTCATGCATCACTGCGCCGTCCTGGTCCTTGATCAGGGTGCCTTCTTATCTTTTCTCAGTTTGTGGTAGCCCTTCGTTCAGTTTCTGCTCTTTGGTACTGGTGGTAGATTTGTACGTGTGCAGCCTTTCTCGTCCTGGCGACGGTCGAGACGGCTGTTTCCGGAGGGGTTCTGGGTTATTGATGCTTGATTGGTTTGGCCGGAGGTGCGTCCTGTGTTGTCCGGTTGCGCTTTTTGCCGTTACCTGCGTACCGTGTCTGGGGATGCGCTTTGGTTTGATCCGGTTCCCCTCATTCCCTTTTCAGGGCTCGGGTCTCCCAGGTTGTCGCAGAGTTTTTCAGTCTTCCAGCCTGCGGTCTGTCTTTGCGCCTGTGCTGTTCGGACGTTTGCAGCTTTTGCTGCCGTGTTGTGTCGTCTAGGGCTCATTTTGGGCGCAGGGAATTGAGGGTCGCACAGGTTCTTGGCCGCCCATTCTTTATGCGCGTCTGCTCCTGTGCGTTCTTGTTGCCTTGGGTCGCAGGTTAATCCTGTTGTCTCGGCTTCGCGTTGCGGAGTTTGTGGCGGCCGCCTCCCGGGTTAGCCCTTTCTTTTCCTTCTCTTTGGGTATGAAGCTCCAGGGAGCTGTAGGGGCTCCCCACAGAAAACCAGCGTTGAATGTAATGAAACAGCATTTCTGGGCGAGCCCTGGAGGCTCCCTGGCAACCCTCCCTCCCACCCGTCGGCGGTTTTTTCGCGTTGGTTGAAGCTTAGCTTCTGAACTGGTTATTCTACCTACCACGCGGCTGCCAGCCGGCGTGGTAGGTCCGGGGCTCCCCCCTCCCCCTCTCGGGGGGGGAGGGCTGCGCGGACGATTGGCGCGGCAGTAAAGTGTGACGTTTGCTTGTTTCCTTGGGATGTAGGGAGTTTCTACCTCTCTGTTCGGTTTTTTGTTTGTTTTTTACCATGTGGGGTTTGTTTTGTTATGCTACCTTTCTAGGTGCCTGACCCCGGTTGATGGCAGATAAGGAAAACCCCAACCACAACAAGGGTTTTCCAGTGCCATTGCTCCCTGAAACCTCTCTGAAGGGGCCAGGTTCTGGCGCTGGTCCCTGGTAGGTCTGAACTCCTTAGCTAATGTCCCAGTCTAATATAGCATACATTAGTCAATAAGCTCCAGGGAGCCTCCGGGGCTCACTCAGAAAATGGCGTTTCATTACATTCAACGCTGGTTTTTTGCCAGACTTCCCTACCCTATTGCAGCTAAAATATGCCGCCTACGATTTTTTAATTTTTTTTCTGTGATCAGGAACAGAAATGAACACTTTTACAAGACAAAAGAATTTTTTGGATTTTTTTTTTGTTGCGCCTATGGGTGTTAAAAGCCATTTGGATCCTTCGCGGTTTGAGGGTTAAGGCACGAAACTTCCCCCCCCCCCCGGTAAACCTGCAGAACAGTAGACGTTTCTCGCCACTCACATGCCATGCCATGCCCCCAATGAAAAGAAAGAGCAATCAGCCAGCCAGGAAGACTCAGGAACCCCCAAATGCACCCAATACGGGGAAGAAGAACGTAACTCAAAACAGGATGGATCCATAATAGAGGAGGAATCCGGGTCTCATAGAAGGTACGCAGCAAGAGTCTCCCGAGCATCCTGCGCAGAGAACGAGAGGCAGAAAACATACGAAGATACCCAAAGAGGCCCAGAAACGAACCCAGGGAGGAGCCGAACCCAAATCATACTCATACAGGGAAGGTGGGGTAAGAAAATGTTGTTGCAGGTGGGGGGCACCTGCAACAACAAGCCCCGCGAAGAGGGCACTAGCACTGAAGTGGGGTCATAGAGGGCCCAAGGCCCCCAGGTCGACTCCTCCCCAGCCCCGGAGATCCTTCAATTCAGGACCCCGGGCAGAGCAGTCCTACAAACCCTCTACCCCTGAAGAAAAGGCAGAGTCCAGGAGAAAGGCTGACAAGGAGGAGGCCAGCTGGTGGGACCCAGAAGCTTCGGCAGGAGGAACCGGCTCGAATTCCTCTGTTCACCAACCCGAATGGGGCACCCCCCAAGCTGTCCGAGTCTCATTACCAACTAAACCCTGTTCCGTCTCCAAAACCCTCAGACGTTTGAGAGCAGGGAGGAAGGTGCAGGATGAACAACAGCGAAAGGACCAGGGAGCGCAGACTGAACCAAAGTCGAAGCGACTAATGTCCCCAAGTCTGGGGTCCCTATAATGAAAACGAGGCAGCCATGGGGCATCCGGGTGGGAAACCAACCTTGCGTGTTGCAGCAACCTAAACCAAGAATGCAATGTTGCTACTGCCTGTAACCTAACAGTAAAGTCATCAGAATAATACTGGCGAACAAGCAGAGAACATGATTCGCAAGACTTCGAGTTAAAGGTGTCTTTGACCCAACAGGCAGCATGACTGAGGCAAAAAGAGGTGACTGTCACCCTGAGACAAGACCTCACAGCTACCTTCAAACCCGCACAAGATGGGCTGGAACTTGAAAAACGCATCCAGTGGTCCTCCAAGCCCCGACAGGGTTTTCCAGGGCCCGTAGGCCGACTGCTATGGGAAGCCTGGGCCAGATGTTGCTAACCAGTTAATACCCAAAGCTAACAAGGGAGAGAGCAAAACACTGAAATCCCTGCAATGTGTACAATCATGGGGGCCTAGCAGAGGGCCACCAAAATATTATAAGTGGAACGATAGCCACCCCAGGCAGACCCCCACCAGGCAAGAAAAACAAAAACAAAAGAAAAATCCCGCAAAAGTACAACGTCCCCAAACGAAACAGGAACCGGCCGCCACATAGGAAGGCAGGCAGCACAAATCCTTGATGCCCCAACCAGCACGATACCACTCCCTACCCAGGGCCAAACAAGGGCCATAAAACCCCAGCTGGCCCCAAGGGAGGGGTAAATGCTGAGCAGCAAGAACCCTCATCAGAAATGATTTCCCGAATGCACCAGGGAAGAGAACCCTAACATGCAAGGGCAGTACTCACAGGGCACCTAGGAATGGAAGCCCATAAGCTCATGCAGCCCCGGCACTGGTGAGAACACCTGACCACCACACACAACAACACTGCAGAGGTCGCACGAAAGTTTCCAAACACTGCTTTGGAAACTGAGGCCAGAAAACACGTCCACCTTGGACCACATTAGCTAACAAACTGGATGGCTGAGTAGCTGGTGCAGGGAGGGGAGGACTGTGGTCGAGCTGCATGGCAGTAGAGTGTGATGTTTGCTTGTTTTCCTGGATTGGAGGGAGTTCTACCTCTCTGTTCGGTTTTTAGTTGTAAGTTTCTTACCATGTGGGGTTTGTTTTGTTATGCCCATCTTTCTGGGTGCCTAACCCCGGTTGATGGCAGATAAGGAAAACCCCCAACCACAGGGGATGGGGGTTCCAGGGCCATTGCTCCCTGCAACCTCTCTGAAGGGGCCAGGTTCTGGCTCGTGGTCTCTGGTAGGTTGAACTCCATGGACTAATGCCCCAGTCTAATATCTCACACATTAGCCCAACAGCTCCAAGGAGCAGTAGGGTCTTCCCCCTCAGAAAATATAATTCTTTCCTATGTAATGCATTCTAAGTTTATGGCTATCATATTTATTTTAGAAAATATCACTGTTCAAAAAATTTATTTTCAACAGAAAGATAATGGATGAATCAAAAGGTACCTGGTATGTTTGTCGCACAGCATCAACCTCTGAAGCTGTGTCAGATGCAGTTCTGTCTACAACAGCATCTGTTTCTATAGCTAAATCCATTGTTGCAGAAGCTATGCAGTCAGCCATCCCACGTAGGTTGTCTAGTGACCTGCTCGACAATATTCAGTTTAATTAATGCAAGATAAATTATACATTCAATAATTATTAAAAATTACTCAATCTAGTAGTTTCCCAAATTGAATATTTGTTACTCTTAAGCAACTATCACAAATGACAAGATTTTTTAACATTCCATCTATAACCAAATAATTCCTGCTGTTATGGATAGGAAACCTGTACTTGGGCCTATATCTGTACCTGTAGAAGGACCTGTATCTAGGTTCTTCTAGGCCAACTGCTGACCTTCGTCAAGAAGCAAACCACAAGACTTGTCTAACTCCTGGGTACCTATTTTACTGCTAGGTGAACAGAGGCATCACATGAAAGGAAACAGGCGCAACCATTTCTGTCCGGCCCAGGTATTGAGTGCAAGTCGCTCAATTGTGAGCCAAGGACATTTATTTATACATAAGAACATTTATATAATACTTTATTTTGTAATAAGAGTTAGGTGATTAGTTTAAGTGGTGCAGTCTTGCAACACTTAATGCTCAACAGAACTAATTTCATAAGCTGTCTCCCTCTCACACATGCACACATTAATTAAGAAGACACAGCCAAGAAAACTGAAAACATTTATAACAGAAATTGGCGAAAATTAAATAATGAATGAAGAATGGAAAATGTTAATACTGAACGTATATACATGTGTGTTCTTACTTGTTCCATCCATCTACCACTATTTGCAAAAGTGAACTTTATGTTTTTTCAGCAACTTTGTCAACCTTAGTTTGAACCTATTTCATCATCTTGAAGTTGCAGTTTTCAAAATTATTCCTTGTCAGTTTTGTCAATTCCCATTATTATTTTGTACATAGTGATTGTATTGCCTTTTTCTTCTATCTTCTAGCTTTGGTATATTTAATGCTTCTATCTTCTAGCTTTGGTATATTTAACGCCTCTAACCTCTCCTTGTAGCTTGTTTTTCAGTTCTGGAAGCCATTTGGTTGTATGTGTTTGCACTTTTTCTAGTTTAATGATATGCTTCTTAACACTTTCGCACTCTGGGCGAGTGAGCGCTCCACTATCCCGAGTGATTTTGAACGTTTCACAGGAACGCACAGTAATACTGAAAAGTGTATACTCTTTTCAACTTTGTCACCTTAATTCTCGTCCTAGTTTTTTCAATTTTGTATCAATGTGTTTGCAATAGAATGCTCTACAGGACTAAAAGCATATAAACTTCAAAAGCCTGGATTACCACCCGCTGCAAACAGAAAAAGTGAGAGCGAGTTACCCAGGAGCGCGCAAGAGCGATAAAATGTGTACACTCTTTTCATTTTGGTCACATCAATTTTCGTCCTAGGTCTTTCATTTTGGTATCAATAGGTTGCAATAGAATTCTCTAGAGGAGTAGAGTACATGCAAAAATAAAAAACCGAGTCACGCTCCACCCGCAGACAAGATGAATGCAGGCCACGCGTTACCCACAAGGAGCGCTCAGTCGCCCACCCGCTACGCTCCCAATTCCCGCTCACAAATGTTTAGTATTTTTTCCGGTTGCTAACATCAATTTTCATGTTACAGCACTCATTTTGATATGAAATTGTTCCTAATAGAATGCTTTAGATGGATATTTGCATATAAGGGCAAATTGAAGAACAATATTGTCAATACAATACGATAAAGTATAAACTACAATATAAAATATATAAAAACTAAAACTTTTTGTACTTACCAATCCAGTGTTGTTTGTGGAGCATGACATGGGTTGAACATTAGTTTTATTCACTCCACCTGCTCCAGGAAAACATTTCCTGAAGGGTTATCTTGAGATGATTTCGGGGCTTTAGTGTCCCCACGGCCCGGTCCTTGACCAGGCCTCCACCCCCAGGAAGCAGCCCGTGACAGCTGACTAACACCCAGGTACCTATTTTACTGCTAGGTAACAGGGGCATAGGGTGAAAAACTCTGCCCATTGTTTCTCGCCGGCACCTGGGATCGAACCCAGGACCACAGGATCACAAATCCAGTATGCTGTCCGCTCGGCCGACCGGCTGACCCAGACAGGGTCAACCCATGTTTTTTATAGGTGGAGTGAATGGTGGGCAAGCATTACTGCTTATCAGCCCAGAATTGTTTCTTGCGATGGTATTTGCTGTAGCATTGTCCAGGACACAGTGGCACATCATTGTGTGTCCAGGACACACAAATGGCAAGGTATAAGTGCAAGACACAGTCTTGCACTTATACCTTGCCTATACCATTATATATACTATTGCCTTGCCACTTATACTTATACCTTTCAACCTCACCAAAACACCAACAACACCCCATCAGGGAAGCAGGAACACAAAGCAATCCACATCCCTCCATGCTCCAAAAGAGCAGAGCAAATGGAAACCAGAGATATGTCACTGGAAGTAACCATAGCGAAAGACTGAAGTGAAAAATCTCACCCAAAATGCGAGCTCACACGCCCAGTCAGCACATGTAAACAAGACGCCGTGATGCCCTGGTGATTGGCCATGAAGACTCCCCCAGTAAAGCAAAATGGCCGGCAAAACAACCCACGAAACCACAGTGTTGGGATTGAGTACTACAGATGTTGGAGGGAGCATGTTTGGAGCAGATGCTCTTTTGTTTATGATCTTGTTAACAATATTTCATGTACCTGATATTTGTTTTGTTGTTGTTGTTTACTGGCGGAGAATAAAACCATGTGGACGAAGATTCTTTCTCTGACCAAAACCATTACAGTGGCGACAAGGATTAAACATCGGCAGAGAGCCTGGGTACGAGACGTGGTGTGAGGATCAAGAGAGAGCAGGGTACGTCGTGTGGACGAGTGGACGCTTCGCATACAATTGAGTGTGCTACCACCGTGACAATGACTACGCCGCTCATGTCAATGGAGCCGTTAAACACTGCCAAGATCTCGTTGGACCTGTGGCTCAGCCTGCTGGAAGCACACTTTCAGTGCCGGGAGATTAAGGAGGATGCCAACAAGAAAGCGGTACTTTTAGTTTCACTGGGCTCGGAAGCATATAGTGTTCTCGGAAATTTGTGTGAACCGGAGCTACCGCACACGAAGACCTATGTAGACCTGATTGCTCTGCTTAAACGTCAGTATGTGGTGAAACCATCATATCACAGGAGTTTGATGGATTTCCAGAAGAGGACGAAAAAGCAGCACGAATCAGTACAGGATTTATTTGCGGATTTGAAGGCTTTGGCTAACCTCTGCAACTTCGGAGCACAGTTGGACGGTAGGGTTAGGGACCAGTTGTTCATGGCAGTGGAAAAGGAGAATTATTTCCCTAACCTGGTGGCAGAAAATTTGGATCTACAATCGATGACTTCATGGACAGTGCTCGAGAAGATATTGAACCTGGAAAGGGCTTTTGGAAGTAAGACTTCTACTCAGGAAATTATGGTCGTACAGGGCCAGACCAGATGCAAACACTGTGGATACAGGCACATAAGTAGCAAGTGCAAGTTTCGTGCATATATATGCAACTTTTGTAACAAGGAGGGACACTTGCAGAGAGTGTGTAGGGAATTTCTGAACAGGAACAACAAGGCCTGGGAGAGGAGACGACCAGGTAATGCAGGAAGAAGAGGTAGTGGTACTGTAGTCAAGGCGGTAGAGGAAGGTAAACCGTCTGAAGAAGCTGCAGGTGAGGAAAACCGACTATATTCGGTGAAAGAAAAGGTATGTTCAGTGAAGTCACAAGTGGTGAATTTTGTAATTAATGGGAAGTTAGTTCCCTTGGAACTGGACACTGGTGCGGCAGTGTCAACATTGTCTAGAGATTGGGCAGATACCTTGCAATTGAATGTAAAACCAGGTAAAAAATCTTTAAGTGCTTATGATAATGTACCGATTAAGGTCTATGGCAAGGTGTCGGCAAAAGTAGGTTATAATGGAAAAGAAATTGTCCAAGATTTTTATGTAGTGGATTCACATAATCCTAGCCTATGTGGTAAGGATCTCATGGAAAAAGTGGGAATTTTCTTGGCGGGCCTAGATGAATTGTCGATAGTTAAAACAATTAAAAGTGCCGAACAAATGTTAGATAAATATTCAGTGGAGGCAGATAAGCCAATTAATAGCATGGTTGCAAAAATTCACCTGAAAAGTGGGGCTTCACCTAAATTTTTCAAGGCAAGAACAGTGCCGTTTCATTACAAGCAATTGGTAGAATCAGCCCTGGAAAAGCATGTGGCAGAAGGCATCTTAGAGCCAATTACACATAGTGAGTGGGCAGCCCCAATTGTACCAGTGTTGAAGGCAGATCGGAAATCCTTGAGAATCTGTGCAGACTTCAAGGAACTGAACAACCGCATACACTGTGAGAAGTACCCTTTACCTAAGATAGATGAGTTATTGTCAGTGGTCTGCAAGGGAGCAATTTTTTCTAAGATTGACCTGAAGGATGCTTACTTGCAAATTCCTGTAGAGGAGGAGAGCCAGAAATTGTTAGTGATTAATACCCACAAGGGGTTATTTAAGTATAAAAGACTTCCTTTTGGACTCTCCTCGTCTCCAGCAATTTTTCAGAGATTCATGTCCCAGTTGTTAGTTAACATTGAAGGTGTGGCTAGTTTTTTAGATGACATTATTGTATGTGGAGAGAATGAGGAAGTGCATGATGCTAGATTAGAACAAGTTTTGAATCTTTTGCAAAAGCACAATGTGAAGATTAATAAGGGAAAAACAACGTTGAAGACCAAGGCCATTGAATACCTGGGGTACCATATTTCAGGTAAGGGCTTTACTCCTTCTCACAAAAATGTAGCTGCTATAATAGATGCCCCAGCCCCAACATCAGTTGGGGAAGTACAGTCTTTTGTTGGGATGGTTACATATTTTTGTAAGTTTGTGAAGAACTTTTCAACAAAATTAGCACCCTTGTATGAATTGTTGAAAAAAGGGGCTAGATTTAAGTGGGCAGCAAGAGAGGAAAATGCATTCAGGAATATTAAGCAGGAATTGATCAATTCTCCAGTGCTCACTAATTTTACAGGTAGACTCCCATTAAAACTGGAGGTAGATGCTTCCCCAGTAGGAGTGGGTTGTGTATTATTACAGGAAGTAGATGGTCAGGATAAAGTAGTATATTTTGCTAGCAAGAAGTTATCTCCTGCAGAACAGAATTATTCTCAGTTAGATAAAGAAGCTTTAGCTTTGGTATATGCTGTAAAGAAACTGAGGTATTTTCTGCTGGGGAGGAAATTTCTTGCTAGAACAGATCATAAACCCCTGCTAGGATTGTTTGGCAGAGGTAAGCAAGTTCCAGTTAATGCCAATGCTAGAATTCAAAGATGGGCATTACTACTCTCACAGTTTGAGTATGATTTAGAGTTTAAGCCAGGCAAGGATAATGTAGTAGCTGATGCATTAAGTAGATTGCCTGTGACAGAAGAATTAAATTCCAGTATTCCAGTGGAGTATGTTAACCTGGTGGAAGCTATGTCTTTTGAGGATATTTCATTCCAGACTATTAGGAAGGCAACTGGTAGAGATCCCAAATTAAGTCTGTTGTTGAAATATGTCAAATATGGTTGGAATGATAATTTGTTATTGTCAGAGTATGCTGCAGTGAAGGCTGACCTTAGTATTCACCAGGATGTACTTTGTATAGGAATAGAGTGGTGGTGCCTGGGGAACTGAGATGTAAGATTTTGGAACAGCTGCATGTAGGCCATAATGGCATAAATGCTATGAAAGCAGAAGCTAGAAGTTGGGTTTGGTGGCCAAAAATAGACCAGGATATTGCTGAGGTAACAAAAAATTGTCATATTTGCTTTAAGAATTATCAGAAACCCCAGGCCCCAGTACTTTCTTGGCCATGCACTGGAAAACCCTGGTCTAGACTTCATGTAGATTATGCGGGACCTATGGATAATAAATATTACCTAGTGGTGGTGGATTCATACACCAAATTTCTGGATGTGCATGTGTGTAATTCCACCACATCATCTGTAACTTGTGAATTACTAAGGAAAACATTTTGTAATTTTGGATTGCCAGACATAATTGTCTCAGACAATGCTCCTTATTTTGTTTCTGTGGAAATGGAGGATTTTTTTTAGAAAAAATGGTATTAAACATGTAACACCTGCCCCCTATAATCCTTCTTCAAATGGTCTAGCAGAGAGAGCAGTGAGATCCTTGAAAGAAGGGTTAAAGCGGTTTACGGAAGGTACTATTAATACAAGGCTTTGTAGATTTTTATATAATCAAAGAAAAACTGTTCATTCTACTACTGGTAAATCTCCTTCTGAATTACTGTTTAATAGACACTTTAAAGTGCACATGGAAGCAGTAAAGACAGATCCCAATAAAGAGAAATCGGTAACTAGCTTGGCCAGTCAGTTGGCTCAGGGAGAGGAATTGTTGTTTAATGAGGGGGATGCAGTATATGCAAGGAATTTTGGAAGTGGAAAGCCCTGGGTGGAAGGAAAAATTAGGGAAGTCCTGGGCCGCAGGAACTTCACTGTGCAAGTGCAGAGTTTTGGGAACATTAATTGGAAAAGGCATGCCGATCAGCTCATGCCAAGGTTCACAGGGAATTTTGAAGACCCTTCAGGTGGGGGTGGGGCAACTAGTGATATCCATCCTAATAATGAAGGGATAGCAGCACCTGCAGGTGACCGTGAGGCAGAGCAAGGGGCAGCAGAGGGTTATGGGGATACAGTCAACCCTATGGACTCTGCAAGGAGTAATTCAGAAGAATGTTTCCCAGAAGTAACAGGTCAGGACTCCCAGTTGAGAAAATCAGGAAGAGTCATACGACCGCCTGATAGACTTAACCTGTAGGGATAGAGTTTATTTAAAAGGGGAGGAATGTTGGGATTGAGTACTACAGATGTTGGAGGGAGCATGTTTGGAGCAGATGCTCTTTTGTTTATGATCTTGTTAACAATATTTCATGTACCTGATATTTGTTTTGTTGTTGTTGTTACTGGCGGAGAATAAAACCATGTGGACGAAGATTGTTTCTCTGACCAAAACCATTACACACAGCAACACCAGCCCAAAGAATGCGCTCAATGCAAGGGTGCTTAAATCATGCCAACAAATGTGGGGAAACCAAAGCAAAAGGTAAAGAGGAGAAGAAAAAAAACCTTCCCCAACTGCAAAAACCCCAGCCCAGATGGCACAAAGGCTCAAGCAGGGGCAAACAGCCCAAGCGCTCCTAGTGGGCTCCCCCCAAAGCCCCAGGAACCTCTGACAGAGGTTCTGGGGCAGAGCCCACATCCATGCCAACCCTCCCTGAAGAAAAGGCGGAGTCTAGGGGAAAGGCTTCAAAGAAGAGAGTCCACTGGGTCGACCCAGAAGCATCAGCGGGATAAACAGGCTCAACCACCTTTGTACCCGAATCGTAAGGGGCAGTCCCCGAAGCCACCCACGTCTCATCCCGAGCCAAATCCACCCCAATTCCAAAACCCACAGACGTCCAGAAGCCAGCAGTAGAGGGGGGGGGGTGACAGGGTGAACCACGCCCACAGAGGAAGGAAGCGGGGGCGCGGACAATACCTAAGTCGATGTGACTAATGCCTCCCAAATCTAAGTCCCTAAACCGAAGCGGGGCAGCCCCAGGGTTTTCGACTAACTAACTAGCTGGGCGCATTGCAACAACAAGCCAAAACAGCAACGCAGCCGCTGCCTGACCTCTAAGGTCTTCCAAAGAACGGGTAAGGTGGAGGATGAGCGGGGAACAAGTCTCGCACGAATCTGGGTCGTAGGTGTCACTGACCCAACAAGGAGCATGACAGACAGAACAGATGATCGTCACCCTGAGACAAGGGCAACGAACAACCTTCAAACTTGCAGAAAGCTAGGGAGGGGGTGACTCTGAAGACATATCCATAGCCGCACCGAGCCCCAAGGGGTTTACCAGGCCCTGCAGGAGGAAAAATCCCAATGGGGAAACCAGGCACAGGTGTAGCTAAAGTCAGTTGAACCCCATCTAATACTATGCAAACTGACCCCAAGAAGCCGTGTGTGTGTGCAACCTCGAGGGGGCCAGAGGAGGACCACCAAACACAACCTAGGCAAACATGAAGCCAAGTAGACCACCTCCAGGAAAATAAAAAAAAAATCTTGAAAACCATTGTAAAAATACCACAAACAACCAGAAGCCAGAGAGAAACATGGCCACTGCATTTATGCAAGCTGCACAAAACACTGTGCTCCCCAGCCAGCAGCAACAACACTTCCTACCCAGGGACAGACAGACCGCACGATCCCCGCCGAACCCCAAAGGCGAGGTCAATGACAAGCGACACCGACCTCAACGGGAATGCAATCCCGAATGTCCCAGGTAAGAAAACCCTGAACACGCAAGGGCAGTACCTAACAGGCATTCAGGGAAGCTAACCCTATACGCATGCAGCCCAAGTATTTCTTGGAAGTACTCGGGCTGCATGGCCACCGCACAATAATTCCTGGCCAGCACAACTGCACAGTGTAAAATCCAGCAAGAGAATGAGGCCAGCGATAATGTCTGCTCTATACAACATCAGTCGACGAACTGCCGGTGTCAGCGCTTGGCCGTCTGTGGGGAGGGAGGTTGCAATGAGCGGGCGCGCTGGTTGAGTGGATATTTGCTTGTTTTTTGTTTCTTCTTGGGAGGAGTTCTTGGGCTTTGTTCGGTTTTAGGTTGCAATGTTTTACCAGTTGGGGTTTGTAATGATCATCATACCTTTCTGAGTGATACCCCGGTCGATGGCAGACATGACTATACTCTCACAAAGTGGAGTGTTCATAAGATATTGCTCCCTTCACCTCTCTGAGGGAACCAGGTTCTGGCTCGTGGTTCTTGGTAGATAAAGAACTCCAATTAACTGATGCTCTTGACTAATATAATGATATCAGTCTGTTAACTGCAGGGAGCTGACAGGGCTTCCCCCCAGAAAATGTATATATATTGTATATTGTACTTTGTAAGAAAAACGTAAATTTGTGAATAGTGAATTGGCAAATGTTGGGAGTTTATATGCTTCATCATTTCTTACATTTTATAATTATAGAACTTCTGAATTTTCATCTTACTCTAAACTTTAACGTTAATATAATTAGGCGACTAGTATTATAGTGGTTAGTGCAGTCAGCTCATAACCAAAAGGTCCAGAGTTCAACTACCAAGCAAGACAAGTTAGGCAACTTTTTATTTAGTTTTTATTGTTGCTGCCAGCAAAGCTAAGTTTATTATGCACCCTATACTCATCCCAGGCACAAGATATCTTAATTAGACCTCAGTGCATGTTTGTATTATCTTGGACAATTTATCTGCACACATTTGAATTAATTATAATAATAGGTAGTAGCACGCTTCGTGCACAACAACTGCTATGAATGACAGCATATTGCTGTTATTGGTTGCATCATGAGGAATGTCAGCCGTTGGCTTACAGGGACCTTGCTGAGCCTTTAGCAGGCTTCTTGCCCTCAACAATGGAAAACCATTCAATACATTCACTTATATTACATAAGTTATATTATTTCAAGTGATGCAGTTAATAGCATTTTAGAATTCTAAGCAGTGTTGGTCTAACCTGTTTGTATACACTGTTCGTTCTGCAAGTTGTCCTCTGCTGTTCCATGCAAGACCAACGGAATCAACAGCTCGTAGGATTTCACGAGCAATTTGTACACCCAAGCTTCCATACAGCATTGCCCTAAAAAGCAAAAACATAACAAAAATAAATAAATAAAACTTGCAACACTATACTGATAATTTTCAAAACAATGATTTTGAATATAACAGAATGATTTATTGAAGAAATCCACACAATGAAACAAGAAACATACTGCAGTACTAGGCATAACTTACAAAAATCATAGAAACTGTGTGGGAGTGGGAGGAGAAATGAGTAGTTCTCTCTTTTAAAACTAGGAGTGTGTTGGTGAAGTCTGCCAGGGTAATAATAAAAGGCTGCTCACACGTGGCAAAAACTGTTCGTGAAAAACCTTTTAGTGCACATATCTGTCTCAAGGAGAACTTATTGAGAAAATGGAATGCCTGTAAAGCATGTGATGAACATACTTGTCTTTGCCTGTAAGCATTTCATCCTCTCCAAATTTGCTATGCTAATTAATAATAGAGTATGGAATTCATAAAAAAAATTAAAATGTAATATTTAATTAGTAGCTTGCCACTGGAATAATTTAGTTCACTATTACCAGTTGTGCAAGCACTATTTATATATACTTCATCAACATACAGCCTCACAATGTTTTCCTGGCAGGAATTCTCTCCAATGCATCAATCCAATTTTAAAATAGTTTTATACCCACTTCTAAATCCATCCATTTTTTTTGGGGGGAGGGGGTTGGTGCCTCAAACCATTAAAATTAAGAAGTTGAGGATGATAATTTTGATAATACTGTATACAATTGCCAGTGAAAAATTTTTTTTTAGTAAAAAGTGAATTGAACCTGCTAGAGATAATAAGAACTAATTAAGGCAAAGAAATTTGTTTAAATCTCTTTGAGCCAAAACTTACATAGGATAATTGCGATTGAAAGAGTGGAGGATTTGAGCAAGTGTGGTGGAATAACTATCATGTTTGGCTTCGTGCACATAAGTAACAGAATCTTCGGACAAGGCATCCATCCAATCAGACTCTGGTAGCGGGTCTATAAGTTTCATTTCCATTTGCCGTCCAGCACTTCGGATTGAGTCCTAAAAGACATATGCTTGCTTAAAAGTGGTTAAGTAGCTTACTTGGATAAATGAATGTAATGGTATACAAGTGAATTTTCTATAGTCAGTAATTTATAATGCATACCATATTTGCATATTTCACAAAGATATAGCTATAGCTATCTTTCAGACAAACAATTTAGCCAAAATAGGGCAAAATAATTTACATAGATTAAAACATAAAAGATTAAAACAATACTTTCACTTTGAAAATACTGTTCTGTACTCGAATATTGTTTCATAACCAATCTCAGATCTAGGGGTTGCATCTGTCCAAGCCCTTGCAAGCAAAAGGAAGGCTTTGAATGGCCTGCGATGCAATTCAAGGATCTTATTAATAAAAAAAGCGTTGAACGTAATGAAACCCTATTTTCTGGTGAGCCCCTACGGCTCCCTGGAAGCTTATTATCGGGCTATATGTATGTTATATTAGACCGGGAATTAGCTAAGGAGTTCTAGACCTACCAGGGACCAGCGCCAGAACCTGGCACCTTCAGAGAGGTTTCAGGGAGCAATTGGCCCTGGAAACCCCCTTGTGGTTGGGGTTTCCTTATCTGCTATCAACCGGGGTTAGGCACCCAGAAAGGTAGGCATAACAAAACAAACCCACTGGTAAAAAACTAAAACAAAAAAAGAAATGAACAGGAGGTAAAAACTCCCTACATCCCAAGGAAACAAGCAAACAATCAAACAAGCAACCACTTTTACTGCCGTGGCGATTCGTCCGCACAGCCCTCCCCGCCCCGCCCAGGGAACGAGAGGGGAGGGGGGGAGCACTGGACCTCACCACACCGGCTGCCTAGCATCAGTTCGGAAGCCTAAGCTTCAACCAACGTGAAAATACTGCCCTACCGGTGGGAGGGAGGGTTGCCAGGTAGCCTCCGGGGCTTGCCCAGAAAATGGCATTTCATTACATTCAACACTGGTTTCTGGGGGAGCCCCTACACTCCCTGGAGACTTCATACCCAAAGAAAAGGAAAAGAAAGGGCTGATCCGGGAGACGGCCGCCACAAACCCAGCAAATGCGAAGCAGAGACAACAGGCTAGCAATCGCTATGACCCAAGGCAACAAGAACACACAGGAGCAGACGCCGCATAATAATAACACGGGCGGCCAGGAACCTGTGCGAACCTCAAATCCTGTGCCCAAAATGAGCCCTATAACGTCACCAACACAGCAGCAAAAGCTGCAAACGCATCCCCAGACACGGTACCAGTAGGTAATGGCAAAAAGCGCATATACCGGACAATCACAGGACACACCCCCCGGCCGAACCAATCAAGCATCAATAACCCAAGGACCCCTCCGGTAAGCAGCCGTCTCGACC